>ONZH01007337.1:0-25634 GCA_900303285.1 Rhinella marina
TCATATGCCTGCGCCATGCTGGTGGTGGTAGGCTAGTAGTGGTGGCACCCCTGCTGATCCTGGTGTGTCACAGGTTGCACACCACAGTCCGTCGGTCATCCTCACTTTCTTTAAAGAACCTCCAGACTTGCGAACATCTAGGCCTCGCCACGGGAGCTTCACTACGTGAAACAGTTGCTGCTGATGCACCAGCTCTGGCCCTGCTTCTCCCTCTGGCCACACCACTGCCTCTTACAACCTGTTCTGGTGCAGAACTCGCCTCCGCCTCAGAAGCACTGTTTTCACCCGGCATATCAACCCAGCTCGGGTCAGTCACCTCGTCATCCTCCGATTCCTCAGTCTGCTCCCCCTTCGGAATTCCTCCCCTTACAACAACTTCACCACTGTCTGACAACCGTGTCTCCTCATCGTCCGACACCTCTTTACAAACATCTTCCACTAACTCAACATTGTCATTGTCATCATCATCACCCACAGATTGCGACAGTTGGAAAACTTGGGCATCGGGAAAGAGGTCAGCAGCAAACTGAGAAGTAGTTTGTGATCCTGGGAAGGGTCCAGAAAACAGTTCCGCAGAGTATGCCGGATCGCATTCCAAATTTTCCTTGGAGGGGGCAGACTGGGGGGAAGGAGGTTGAGGTGGAGGAGCCAGAGGAGTGCTCCCTTGGGTAACGTGGGTGGACTGCGTGGAAGACTGACTGGCGGACAAATTACTTGAAGCATTATCCGCAATCCACGAGATCAGCTGTTCGCACTGTTGTGGTTTCAACAATCCTCTACCACGTGTCCCTGTAAGTTGAGACATGATGCTAGGGAGTGTAGCTCTGCGGCGTTCCACAGCTCCCTCATCAGCAGGTACTGTCTCACCCTGCCCAGGACCACGGCCTCTGCCCCCTGCAGTAATTGAATGCCCACGCCCACGCCCTCATCCTCCTCCTCGACCCTTAGCCCTGGGGTTCAACATTTTCTGTATATAATTGTATTCTATAAAAAAAATAAAATAAATGGGCCTGGTGTACTGAAACCCACAAACTTGTTCAGTCTGGTTTAATTTTGTGACGTACAGAAAGTGTCACCTGGACAGAATATACGGTTTGGAGTGAGTGTGCTGAACTGTGACACACAGAAAGGTTACACGCAGCTGTGTGAAATGGATTTGTATCACTCAGCTAAAACAACAAAAAAACTAATTTTTTTTCTCTATTTTTTTTTTAATATTTTTTTTTAAGTTTTGTTTTTTTGGGAACGTTACGTGCAGAAACTATCGTACAGCTGACTGACACCCTAATGACGGTGGCTATTTAGACTGCGACCCAGACAAATGTCGCACAGAGATTTTTAGGATCAAGCTTTACACGTGACAGGTAGCAAATGACTTGGTTGTATTCGGTGACGTACAGAAAGTGTCACCTGGACAGAATATACGGTTTGGAGTGAGTGTGCTGAACTGTCACACACAGAAAGGTTACACGCAGCTGTGTGAAATGGATTTGTATCAATCAGCTAAAACAACAAAAAAAACTAATTTTTTTTCTATATTTTGTTTTAATATTTTTTTTTTAGTTTTGTTTTTTTGGGAACGTGACGTGCAGAAACTATCGTACAGCTGACTGACACCCTAATGACGGTGGCTATTTAGACTGCGACCCAGACAAATGTCGCACAGAGATTTTTAGGATCAAGCTATATATACTTGACAGGTAGCAAATGACTTGGTTGTATTCGGTGACGTACAGAAAGTGTCACCTGGACAGAAAATAGGGAGTGTACTGAACTGTGACACACAGAATGGTTCCACACTGCTGTGTGCAATGGATTTGTATCACTGAGATATAACATAAAAAAATTAAAGGGGGTTATACATGGCGATAGCTGCACTACTAGTGCCAGCCAGCCAAGTGACAAAAAAAAAATGTCTTCTAGCCCTTAGAAGGGCTGTTGGGTTCTTTGTGGGTGATCCCTGCTTAACAGAGAACTAAATTCAGGCCCTAACACTGTCCCTGAAAGGCAGCAGCTCTATCCCTAACGACATCTAGACGGCATCTGAGCCGAGCACTGCGGCCAGTCGTTAGTATATTCCAGGGTCACCTGATCAGGCCAGCCAACCCCTGCTATCGACATGTAAGGGCCCCACGTGATGCTGGGTGTACCGCAGAGTCTCCTGGCTTGTGATTGGCTGTGTTTTTAGGCGCCTAAGAAGCACGATGCGGAAGTTGCCATTTCCTCGAGCATGGCGAGATACTCGTCCGAGCAGCGAGCACTTACGAGTACCCTAATACTCGAACGAGCACCAAGCTTGGACGAGCATGCTCGCTCATCTCTAATCTTGACCCCTATAACTTTTTGGTATTTATGTGTACGGAGCTGTATGGGGGCTCATTTTTTGTGGGGCAATCTGATGTTTTTATTGATACCATTCAGGGGTGTGTATGACTTTTTGATCACTTTTTATTTAATTTTTTTTTAGAAAAAAAAGCGACAAAAAACAGTGAAACGCCATTTGGACGCTTTTTTCCGCCACACATTTCGCCGTATTGGAATTTTTTTTTTATATTTTAAAAGTACGGGCGTTTTCGGTCACGGTGATACCCATGATGTCTATATTTATCGTTATTTAGGTATTTATTTTTTAATTATGCAGAAAAGGGGGTAATTTAAACTTTTCTATTTTTTATCTTTATATATTTTTAACATTTTTTTTTATTTTTGTGATTATTTTAAAGCTCAAATATAAGCAAATAGATTGTGTCTTTTATTTTTTCTTTATGAGCAATGAGGGTTTTTTAATTTTGAATTAATGACCGAATTTGCTCATTTCTTATCCTGGCCTGCCATCTAGTGGCCAGAATAAGAATTGCACTTTGAAAGCTGTAAACCTCATCAGCGAGGTTTACAGCTTTCAGATCGTTTACAGACACCCCGATTGGCCACACAGGGTGTCTGTACACCACCCGGAAGCGTACGCTTCTGGATTTAGACGCAACTAGATGCCGTGATCACGTGTGATTACGGCATCTAAAGGCCTATGAAGACACCACCGATGGCAGTAAGTACCCGCAAGTCTCTGCTGTTAGAAACAGCAGAGACTTGCCGGCCATGATGCCCGCCGCACGTGCGAGCGGGCGCCATGTGTCCGCATCACCCCAGCGCCGTACATGTATGGCGCTGGGAGTCTAAGGGTTAAATGGTATTACCAAATGCAACCAAATGCAAGCACTAAACAAACAAAGACCTTTGCAATAAACTAGACAGTTATTTGCAGTCACTCCCACAAATTCACACTCCTTACCAGCACTCCGGTTTTTTAACTTCACGTATACACAGCCCACTTACAAAGCAAGCCCAAAGTCAAAGCAATCTCTATAAGAGTTTAGCTATGTAATTTATAGCACCTGGGACTGCAAACCACTCCCCTTCACCAGGTACACAGCAGAGAAAAAAAATGGGTTTAAATGGTATTACCAAATGCAACCAAATGCAAGCACTAAACAAAGACCTTTGCAAAAAACTAGACAGTTATTTGCAGTCACTCCCACAAATTCACACTCAGTACCAGCACTCCATTTTTTTAACTCCACTTATACACAGCCCACTTACAAAGCAAGCCCAAAGTCAGGTGGGTGTGTAAAGTTAGGAGAAGGAGGGGGCTGGCAAATTATATAAGGACTTATAATACGAGTGGAAAGATGAAAGAATGTCTTCTGTTTAGTGTTGAGCGAACATGCTCGGCCGAACTCGCTGTTTGGCCGAGCATGCCTACGCTCGGGTCCGCTCGGTGTTTGGCCGAACACTGAGTGTACTTGAGCGCAATGCTCGAGTCTCTTCCCCGCACTGTAATGTTGATTTGTACGCTAATGCGTACGAATTTGTATGCTAATGCATTCAAATTTGTATGCTAATGCGTACGCATTTGTATGCTAATGTGTATGCATTTTGTTCGCTAATGCTTACGTATTTGTATGCTAATGTCTACGCATTGTGCGCTAATGCGTACAAATTCAGTTAATTAGCATACTTTTACGAGTGAAAGGAGTAAAAGAGGAGAAGTCGCAATTCTGACCTTTTTCTTTTAACCTTCCGAGCGGGGGTGACTAACATTATGCTCTGGTGCTCGGCCGGAGCACCCGAGCATACGAGCACAACACTACTTCTGTGCGGTATGCTAGGGAATTCGGGGGTTGACGTACAGATGAGATGAATGTAGAGGCTCTCTTGTCATGTAGAGCACGTGCCAACATGCGACTTGATTTATTGCCCCATTCATAAAAGTACCTAGCACACAGCTGTTTGTATTTCTTTGACTTGCATTCAAGTATGGAGTGGATATCATTACAGCCCTGAGTGAGTTCCCTAAGAGTGGACTGGACTGGAGGGAACATTAATGGATAGCTTCAAGTGAGTGGAGTTTAACTAGTAGAGTAGATAGGCGATGAGCCGCCTCTTTTTTCAGGCGTGTGCCATGTTTGATAAGAATGCCTCTAAGAACATATTTTAGAGCTTCCCATTTCAGAGGGTGGGAAGTGGAGTCTGAAGCATGGTCCATCAGGAAATGAGTTACTGATTGTTTCCATTCCGGGATACAAAATGAATCCAAGAGTAGGGATTCATTAAGCCGCCACGAGAAGGTCTTTCTAGGGGCCAGTGGCGTAACTACAACTAACTGGGCCCCACAGCAAATTTTTGAATGGGGCCCCCCCAGAAACTTTCTCGCAACCCGAACTCACATGCAACCCTCACTCTTGTGGCTAGTCAAGATTGAGCTCTCCCAGACAAGGCCTGACAGCCGCTCCATCCGCTTTCTATAGTGTCACTGTATATAATGCCATTGTATAATACTGTTGAGGGGGGCCTGACAATAAAATCTTTTAGTCTCCCTCCTGAGGGGGCCCCTTGTGGGTCTGGGCCCCAAAGCAGCTGCTTCCCCTGCTTCCCCTATTGCTACGCCCCTGCTAGGGGCCAAAGGTACCTGAATTGTGCAAAAGACAGGGGCATGGTCGGAATGCAGTATGGAGCCAATAATAGAAGAACACACAAAGGACAAAAAGATTATGTTGTAGAAAGATGTAGTCAATCCGACTATAACTATTATGAGGCTGTGAAAAGAAAGTATAATCCCTGTCATTTGGGTGTAAAAGTCTCCAAATATCTATAAGCTGGGAGTTATGAAGTTGTTTGCGTAGTGCATTGATGCGATTAAAGGCTATAGTGGAGTGACCCGTTGAGGAATCCAATAGAGGTTGAACAGTCAGATTAAAATCTCCACAGAAGACCAGAGAGCCCCTAGCAAACTGCAAAAGTTTATCAAGTGTGTCAATAAGAAAGGATGTCTGATTGGTGTTGGGGCATAGACACAGGCTATTGTGTAGGTATGTTGGTACAACTCACAATTGGTAAAGAGAAAGAGGGCTTCAGGGTCAGCCTGGACATCCAATATAGTGGGCTTTATAGATTTGTGAAACAAAATGGACACCCCTTTTGTTTTGTTGGAGGAGCTATGGTACCAGACAGGGTAATATCTATTTTTTAAAGAGGGCATGTTGCCCACTTGGAAATGAGTCTCCTGTAAACACAATACCTGTACCTTCTGTTTAAGCAAGTCATAAAGCATTCGAGACCTCTTCTCGGGAACATTAAACCCCCTAACATTAAGGGAGGGTAAAACAATATCAGCCATAATCATACCCATATGCCAGGGCGGAGTCAGTAGTACCGAAGAAGGAGCTCGGAAGTAACGGTGAATAGGCAATCCACATCAGTGACAGATGGCTGTAAACAAGAGGAACAATAAACAATGTTATTTGTAAATAAAGAATAAATAAAAGGGGATAAGCAGGAAAAACAAAAGAATAAAGCAATTGAGGAAAGAGCATCAATTGCGCTAGGGCTAACATTCACAGAGTATAACTGTGCAAACAGTGTTATCCACACAGGGGGCCTACACACTGCTACCTACGGAAGACGTTAAACACAACTTGAAGAAGAAGCAGCTATAAGCTAAGAGAGGTGAAAAGAAAGATGAGAAGAGGCAAAAGATCCGAGTAAGATGAGCATAAGATGCCCGAGGCTAACGAGGCATGAAAGTGAAAGATGAAGAAGAGAGGGGAGAGTAGGATAATGAGAGCATAATAAGAGACAGGCAATCCACTAGACAATGAATACGGCTGCACATCAAGCAACTGAGAGAGTTATGTTGTCAGTCGAAGTCCAATCTTCACGACATCCAGAGGGTTGACGGTGTTGTCTCTTGGATCATTGTGGTCTGGGAGATAAGTTTTCTGAGGAGGATAGTGGTAGAAGCAGGTGAACTTGGCAACTCCTGAAGGAAAGTCTCCCACTCCGACAAGGAGACGCGAGGAAAGTCCAGAGTCTGGAGGAATCCCGGCAAGTACGATGGGATTTTGAGAGGGGCTGATATGTCACCATTGAAAGCGTGCAAGGCAAATGGAAATCCCCATCTATAGGGTATCTCGTGAGCCTGAAGGATCGATAACAGTGGCTTTAGGCAGGCTCTTTGTCTTAATGTCCTTCTTGAGAGATCAGGGAAGATGTATATAGGGTTGTGCTCAAAGGAAATTGCTGGTGTGGCTCGAGCTTTAGACATTATTTTAGACATTATTTCTTCCTTGATGGCATAATAGTGTATGCGACATATAATGTCACGAGGCTTGGTGGGGTCTTGACTTTTGACCCGTAGCGCCCTATGTGCCCTGTCAATTTCACTATGAGAGTCGAGCAGTTTACCCAGCAGAGAATTGAAAATGTGCAATAGAGTTGGCAATAAGTCTGCCGGGCATACAGACTCTGGGTGTCCTCTGATTCATACATTGTTCCTCCTATTTCTATTCTCAAGTTCATCTAGTTGATTGGCCAGGAGCATACAGTATTGCTTGGAGGTATGGGAAGAGTGTTGTATGGGAACGCGTTACTGAGTCTCTGAATAACTCCAGGGCCTCAACTTTTCCTTGGAGAGAGGAAATATCTGAGCGTATAGGTTGCAAATCAAGTGCCCATGCTTGTCTGAGTTCAGTAGCCATTGTGGACATGTCTTGCTTGGTTGGTAGCAGGGCCAATAAGGCCTTTAGTTCAGGATGGTCATCAAGGAGTTGCACTGCCTCCCTCGGCGGTGGTAAAGTTGGACCGGGAATGTGTCTTAACATGGAGCCCGATATAAGCGAGTCACTGCTGCTATGAAAATGCGGTAGGGCACGGTCAGTATCTTTCCGGAGGCCAGATGGGCCCGAGGCCTGAGTAGTTAAAAGGATGGTGGTAGGCCCTGGTTCGAGTCGGGGCTCGTCAACAGGATGTGTCTTGTGGGGTTGTTTAGGTGGTGGATCCGCGGTCGCCAATACGGAATCCGGGGGTGACCCTGGGGCAGGGGCAGGAGTACCTGAGGCTGTGTCTTCTACAGCGTTCCAGGGCATCTCCGGAGAGGCTGGTGAGGGCGACCTGGGAGTCAGCATCAGGGGTTCTGTGCTCATCGCCAGGAGCTGCCTTCATTCTTCCTCCATACTGGGGTGCAAGAGTCCGGGGCACTGAGGTGAGTCTCTTATCAATGGTGAGCATGATTGCTCTGAGTCCAAGAGCGAGGATGGGTGTGGATTCAGGTCTTGGGCCTGCATCTCCACGAGGGAGTGGGAAGATGGTGGCCGTGATCTGCGCGGCGGAGATCCAGATCTCTCTGGCGGCTCGATGATCGGGGTAAAGAACGCCAAAGTCGGCTGAGAAGGTTGCTGGAGTGTCGGAGGACTCTTAGTAAGCCTTTTTTGTCTGATTTGCCCATGATGATGGCGATTATCCCCTCTAGTGTAAGCGCCTCAGGCAGAGCTCTCTCTAGACACGTCCAGCTGCCAGCGCGTCGAAACCACACCAACCCGAAGTATGAATCTTTTGAAAAATTCGACGAACATTCGGCGAAGCAAATTTTGGATGATTCGCTCATCTGTAATCCATATTAATTCTAACAAAATCGAAAGTGTTTCAGTTGCATCTCCTAGAATGCATATGTTTCTCTTATTACATTGTTTTGATTGATTCTTTCTCTTCCAAAATATGACCAAATCAAATCACCAAAAATTCAGATTCGGATCAACTCTAATTTGTTTAGAATTAATTTGCCCATCTCTAGTGATAAATAGTTTTTGTAGGGTAAATATTTTTTATGAAAGTAACATATTTCTTCTTTGTATTAGACAGGTCTAAAATTGAAATTTAGCTCATCTAGCTGTGAACTGCTAAAGGTCAGGGACTCCATTACAAAAACTGAAATGTGGTATTTTGTGGTGCCATCTATTGTACCAGATTTACATTGCCAATTCTATGTGCAGGATACAATAAAGAGCCACATGAAGACCTGGAGATTTTATACTAGGGAGCTGTAGGGACTCCATGTGCTACTTTATTATTCTTTGTGTGGTGCAATATTACTGGGTTATTCTGCAATGCTTCTAAGGTAGAATAGCTCTCTAATATATCATCTGGGGCACTACATTGGTGTATGGTTTTTAAAAAGGAATCCAATAGAATGATTTACAGTCTTTGTAAGTGGAGAATGTCCCCTTATCATAATACTAATCTCAAGATTTATCACAATAGGAAGGTTGTTCACTATAAATCTCTGTAAGAAACTGGACACATACAGATTGCATTGATTATCAGGACAATATGGGGCAGTGCAGGAGCAAACATTGGTCTTGGATCACGTTTTCACTTGGAGTAGGGTTAGTACATGGACACTTGATGCTATCTAAAATCTTTACTTGAAGTTAATCTGCTGTTTCTCCTGCAGAGTGTGCTAGATCATTGCCCTTAGGTTTTAGCTATGTTGAACATTTATCTTGTACAGGATTTCTTTTCTTTCTGTCATTACACCTAATATACTGTAATAGTCAGTCTCTGCAGTTCTTAACCCTGCCTCATCATAATGCTCATTTGACCATTCTTCACAATAGAAAAGACGTTAATTCCCTCAATTTTGTACAGTGCTTGACTTATAGTATAAATACATAGATCAATGTGAGGGAAGAATATGTCCTCTTCAGTTAAATATCGTATAGTACATGAGTGGCGTAAACTTTAAAAAGTAAATGGCAGCCTAATTTCAATTCTAAAAAAATGTAAATGTAACAGAGCTGAATTGCTTTTAATATTGCAATACAATCTAACCTAATGTTCTATGGAAATCCAAGGAAACCATATAATGTTAACTGTGGCAGATAAAACTGTAAGTTTATCTCTATTGTACTGACTAGCTCAGCTCTTCTACATCTGGGTAGCAATAACTTTGCTTGGCAGAATATCCTCTTTATGGGTTAAGAAGGTGTCCATTATGATTACCATTCTTCTCAACAACATAAATGATATTGTTTTGCTGCGGTCATATGTCAGTCTTGTACACACAGATAAAAATGTAAACATGTTACATTTATCAAGTATGGATAAAGCCTAGCAGAAGTAATGCAGATTGTTAAAATTCCAGAATACGTTTCTGATTAAAATGTTGCTTCAGGCTTGCCAGCAGGGTGTTTGTCCATTACCACTTCTACCTACACTATCCTCAGTCTACTGCACATAAGATTCAGAAATGTCACAGCATACATTATTCTAATCTGTTTCATTGCCGACTGCAGGACTCCCTGTGAATATAGTATTAGTGTTAAGTCATTTTTATCTGAAACCAACAAAGCTTTTTCATGCTAGGTGCCCTTATACAGGAGCATTGTGCTATAAATTGAGAAACCTTCCAGGTTGGAGACTATACTCTAATTTAAAAAGATGACTAGGGAGTCATTCTTAGTTAAGTTTCCAAATCGCTTCACCTTTTTTTATTTAATGCCAATTGAAATAAGGCATCTTGTTTAATTTTTAGAATATAATGAATAAGAGTAAAAGTGACTGAGATGTCTGACACTTTACATATAAAAAAAAAAAGTAGTTATGCCTTCTCCATTTTGATCGACAGACCTAGGCATTGAAAACATTATTGTGCCTGGCCCTGTCAATCCAAGTAGAGAGGGCACTGCAGTTGCAGTTGCAAAGAGACCTGAGTTCCCAAGTGCACATGCAGCAGGTCAGCCAGTTTCATAGGTAGAAATCTGCTGACAGATACCTTTTAAGGCTTGGTCAGCACTCAGACTTTTGGAAGATGACAACTCCGATTTTACATGTAGCTCAACCTACGTGCACCACTTTCAAAGAGGTTTTCCAGGAGTAAAATACTACAGTGAGCACTGCAGTCTCTTCCTAGTTCAGTGACATCATGTTCACTGATTAGATGACCTACGCATGTGCAGCTCAATCCTATATATGTGTATGGCCCTGAGCTACAATACCAAGCATGGGCAATATATTATGCCCCCCCCCCCCCCCCAAGAAGAAGCTGGACAAAACATACATTAAGGTGTTACTGCTCTCAAGATCCTGGTCTATATCTCCTGCTTTAATTATAGTTACTGTTTTTATGTGGAATATTTGCAACATGGGCTAAAAGGCTCATAACTTTGGGAAGATGATATTGGGATTGTTTGTGCTGCATGGTTTGATCTTATGTATGGAGACTGGTTTCTCATGGTATATATGATTTTGGATTTTGCTGCACAAAACCCCCTAATATGCAGTTGGATTTATATTTAACATCTATGTTCATCTATATACAACTGATCAGGATTTTGCATAGCAGTGTCTTGTGATATGTCATGTCTACTTAGATGCACAGGCCTCTTAATACATTTGGCATATCTTTCAGCTGTATGTGTGCCAGAAACTGATGTCAATTACAGCAATGGATTGTCATATGGGTTTCAATTACAATTTATTCCAGTTTTTTTATAAATATGGTGGACTGTTGTGGTCTACTTCCCTTCCGATAAACCCCACTGTAAGTTGACTTTTGTGGTGTGAGCAACATAACAAAAAGCAAAACGTCACATTTCTCTCTATTAAATACACTGTATTTTAGTGGCTGTTGTTGATTGATACAAAGAAGCTGAAATGTATAAAAAAACAATTAGCAGCAGACAACATAAATTAAAGTAATGAACTAATACATAACTGCCAAAAATCACAATTTTAGTTGGGCAAATGTAGATGATTATATAGCATGATGGTGCACAAAGAACTTCTTGGATATGATGAACAATCTATATATACATTAGCTAGCAAAAAGCAATTTTGACAAGTAACTATAGGTAATGGTGGAACCAAGGGGAATATGTCTGCAGTCTGTTTACCTTTTACCGACTGTTATACTGTTTATAGTGCTGCTGTTCTCTCGTGTTCCAGGATGATTTTCTTTCAAAAATTAAAAAAACAAACTCTACAATCCCTATGAGTTAGTGCTTCTCCCATGTCCAAAGTATTTTGTGTACATTATAATCTAAGAAGAGGACAAGTAAGTTGATTTGAACTGTCCCTTTTTAACAGGTTGCAGGATATTACATAACTTAGAATTTTAGATGGGGCTAGTATATGTACTGAATATCCAGAGTGTTGCTTTAATTTCTATAAAAACAAGTATGACTAAAGGTAGCAAATATTTTTTGACTTGGTTTATAGAATTATTGTTGCTGTTTTTATTACAGCAAGAATAACAATCTTTAACACTGTCAAAAACACAAGATCCTCGATGGACCTTATTAAAGTCAATAGGATTTTCATAGTATTCTTCTGAAAACTGATCCAGCATAACTGTATTGGCTCCATTATAAATGGAAGCCATGACACTAGAGTAATCAGAGCTTTGCAGTCATTTTGTACTGACGTTGTGTGTTAAGTATAGAAATCTTTATTCCAAGTCATGATAAATTTTTCACTATGTTACTATATCTCATGAATATAGTCTGTCATCATGAAGATACTAGCTACACAAAAGTATCTTTCAGAATCTACAATCTAATGCAGCTGACCCACTTTGCTTTGCATATTTTTACAAAGGCTTAAAGGGGTATTCCCATCTCACAAATGTAGTTTGTATAGTTAGATATAGCCATACCAATATTATTACTAATAGAAGGTATTTATATAAAATATACCGTTTAGAAGATTTCGCTATTTGTATATCCATTGTCCCACACACATCAGTCAGGCCGTTGCCCCTAGTTACGACCACCGTGGCCATGTAGTAGTGGTGACCGGCTTGCTCCTGTTCTAACCCGCTCTGTGGTAATTGCTGTATTATGAACGTACGTTACATGAGCATGCGGAGACACATCTTAGGACACTTTCACATCTGTGCTAACCGTCCAAAATGGAATGGTCAGGATCCGTCCAAAATGCAGACTTTATAAACTGATCCTGCTCCATAGAGATGAATTGATCTTGGAACAGGATCCGTTTCTCTGCGTTTTGGTAATGCAGAAAAAAATGCTACAACCCTAAGATGTGTCTCTGCATGCTCATACAATGTGCGTTCACAATACAGCAGGTACCTCAGAGCGTGTTTGAACAGGAGCAAGCCGGCCACCACTACTACATGGCCACGGTCGCCGTAACTAGGGGCAACGGCCTGACTGATGTGTGTGGGACAATAGATATACAAATAGACAAATCTTCTAAACGGTACATTTTATATAAATACATTATATTAGTAATAGTATTGGTATGACTTTATCAAAATATACAAACTACATTTGTGAGATGGGAATACCTCTTTAAGCTACACTAAGATGTTTTGTTCTAGACGTTTTAATCATAACATTCACTGTATGAGCAATTTTCAATTTTATGGAGTAGATCTGTAGTTCCTCATCTTTAAACTTTTGCTTAGATATCTTATCAAATAGTGATTAAGAGAAAAATAACAAACAGTCTGCTTTTAGTCTTAAGCCCCCTATACATATTAATCTAAAGTTGATCAAAATAGAGGATTTTATCCAAATTGATGAAATTTAACAACAATCTTTCTTTGAAAGAACATCCTCTGAAACAGGAGAGGACCCAGCGGGGGGAGTGGGCCCCCTGCGCTCACATGTATCAGTGCCCGGCATTGTCACTGTACTTCATGCCGAGCATCATCAGAGCATTCAACTCCCCTGCATCATATGCACTCTAGCATCAGGCCCCGGTACTGCCCTATTAGAATTATTGACAAATAAAATGGGTTGGCGGAGCCTGACTAACATCAGTTAGGCTCCGCTCACCTGCTTAATTTGTGACTAATTCTACTAGGGCAGTGCTGGGGCCTAATTCTGGAGCGCATATGATACAGGTGAGTTGAGTGCTCTGACGAGGCCCAGCATGAAGTACACTGACAATGCCGGGCCCCGTTAAATGTGAGTGAAGACTGGGGGCAGGGGGGACATTATTAGGGCAGAAGGGGGGAAGAAGGGGACATTACTAGGGGCAGTGGGTGACACTACCTACTGGGGCAGTGAGTAACATTACTGGTGGCAGTGGGGGACACTACTGGAGGTAATGGGGAACATTACTGGGGGCAGTGAGGGATATTACTGGGGGGCAATGTGGGACATTGCTAGGGCAGGAGAAGGACATTACTAGGTGCAGTGAGGGACATTACTGGGAGCAGTTGAAGAGCACTACAGAGATATTTTGTGGGCCCTATTGGTACATTAGTGGGGAGATACCAGGAGTTTAACAATTGTGGTCACAGAGGGTGTGACCGGGCACAGCATGGGGGGGGCAGATCAAAAGTTTGCCCTGGGGCCCATAGAACTCTAGTTACACTACTGCTCAGAAAGGTTGCTTATCCTTCAACCAATGCCATTCATCATGTATGGCCAGTTTGAAAGACTGTTCTGGCCACAGGATAGGGGATAACATGCTAATTGTCCCGCTCCCCTGTTTTGGTGGCAGGTCGTCCAATGTGCGCTGCTGTTCTATTCATTCTCTATTTGGGCACTGGAGATAGAAAAGTACAATACTGAGCTATCCCTGAATAATATAGCTATCCCTGAATATCTACACCCACCTCGCTTCACATTTATCTCTTTCCTAACAGATAACACATTAACATTGTGCGACCAAATAAATGGGTTGAACAAGTTTCTCCTTTGAAATCTGAATGACTTCACACATCTGCTACAGCCTGTATTATGGGATTTTGTTTATAAAGGGCTGATTATTAGCAATGAATATTAATAGAAATGCTTGTTCCCTATAATTGGCTTATGCAAAGGTACCACCAATCACTCCATGAACAAGCAAATGTTAATTTGTGAGTGAAAGCATCATTGATGCAGACGCCATCATTGTTTGTGTTTAGCAGATTGTCCTGTGTAATCAGGGATCTGCTGCCCAGAAAAAATGAATCTGTGGGGTTGAATAATCACAGTAGTGACCACCAGGGGTGGATTGGCCATAGACCTTACAGGGAAATTTCCTCTTCGACCGATGACCAGGGGGACAGTGGACGTTTTTGGGATGTATTTTGTGCTGCTGGCAGTATTTTGTGATGCACTGTGGTATTTGGCTCTGTTGGGGAGGTATAATGTGCCACAATATGGTATTGCTGGCCCTGCCTTCCATCAATTTGGACCCAACTACAAAACGGGGTCACTTTTAGTATTTTTTCTAGGGCCACTTTAAGTTCCCAGTCCATTCCTGGTGACCGCTCTTCTCTATACAGAGATCATTACTGCATATAAATGCAGCTCTCACCTCCTCTGATACACAGGCACTTATTAAGAATGAAAGGTTAGATACTGATAATTGCCTGCACAGTACGTCTGTGTAAAGTGGCCTTAAAGGGTTATTCTCATTTTAGACAATGGGGGCATATCGCTAGAATATGCCCCCATTGTCTTATAGGTGCGGGTCCCAACGCTGGGACCCGCACCTATATCCAGAACGGAGCCCCCAAACTGAATGAGGGCGCACTGCGCATGCGCAGCCGCCCTCCATTCATTTCTATGGGGCCGCTGAAAATTGCCGAGCGCTGGCTCGGCTACTTCCGTCGGCTCCATAGAAATGAATGGGAGTGGTGGCCGCGCTTGCTCGCTGCGCTCCCATTCATTTCTATGAGCGCAGCGGGGAGCTGTGCCTGCGGGTGGCCGGACCCCCGGCCAGGGGGCCAGTGGCCGGGGTCCTCCAGGCGCAGAGCTCCCCGCTCCGTTCTGGATATAGGTGTGGGTCACAGCGGTGGGACCAGCACCTATAAGACAATGGGGGCATATCCTAGCGATATGCCCCCATTGTCTAAGATGAGAATACCCCTTTAAGCCAACAATATATGCAAATAGTAGCATACAGTATCAACTTTAAAGTAGATTTACTGTATGGCCATTATTTAACAAAGCAACTCTGGAAACAAAGTATATATAGGAAAGCCATTAGTGGCATTCATTGACCTTAGCTTGAATAATTAATACATAGATTAAGTTGACTTGGATTTCTTCCCATTATGTTACATGCATATACTTTGTGTGCATGTCCGTTAGCTGGAGCATTAATAGACAGACAATCCTTTGTAATTTAATGCACTATTGTTTGTTTCCCTGTATCATTGCCATTATCTGGTATAAAATAAGACTGCATGCAGTTCAAAAGAGGAATGATAACCAAGCTGTGACTGCTACAAAATATCTGTGCTGTAGATGGCAGCCTTTAAATTCTTTTACATCAAAACTTTACTGTGAGATGTGTAATCTATATTGGTTTGCTGGCAATGAAAGTGCAAAATGCAACAGAAAAATCCAGTCTAATGGTAGAAATAAATAAATGATACACAAATGCTGCAAATTGTGAACTTAGATCTTCAACTTTATGATCGTCTTGAACAAAACTACAGTCCCTCCAGACAGAGTTTAGAAAACAGCTTTATACAATATGCTGTTCTAATGCAAATGTTATATTAACCCTTCATTTTCAATTACCCCTTCTTTTAACATTGCTTTGTAAATTTAAAATGACTGACATTTTATTTTTATTTATTAAATGGATTTCCATCAGTGATTGTGAGCCTAAACCAGGTGCAACTTATCTCTGTGGGGGCTCCACTCCTGGTTTTGGCTCACAATCACTGATGGAAATCACTAACCAAAACACTGTCGTGTGATTGAGGCTTTAAGGATGAGGGAACCAGTTTGGTCTGAACTTTGCTATTTTAATGACAGCAGGCAAACTCAAATATTCCAGGTTTGTTTTGGATGAATCCAGTAAAACCGTGTTTAGTGTCATTTTAGCGAATATATAGGCGGGAAAAAAGCAATAGGATGGAAGAAGAAGGGTTCTCACATGACCCTGAGAGGAAGTGGTGGGAGGTTGCCGTGACTGGCTCCCAGGCTGACAGACAGCTTGGATGAGGCAGGCAGGGAGGTGCCCTAGCAGAACGTCATTCTGTGCTGGGCTGTGACTGAGGGTGGTTGAGTGTAGAGATGAGCAAGACTATTCGCCGATTCGTTGATTCATATAGAATCTTGGAAATTTTTAGCTGCAAAGTGAATTCGAACATTAGGTGATTCGCTTCGGCTTTGTGCGCATTCACTACGTAGTTTGTCCTATAAATTAGACGCAATTGTTACGAATAAACTACTGTTCGTACGAATTCAATTCATTTGCAAAGTTTTACTGTTAGTTCGTTTATCGTGTGCAAAAGCCCAGGAAGAAAGCGGTCACCTGACCTAGTGGGCAGGGCTTGCTCTGATTGGCTCAGGCTCGGTAAGCCAGTGACGCATCACTTCTGCTACGACTGCTGAGACTAGCAGAAGCACTGTGTGTGAAGTAGTGAGACTCTGATACCTGTTTTGTGAAAATTTGAGGTGTAATTGCTCTGGGAATCCATATTACGCATATCAGGGATACTGCAGGGCAAGTGCAGTGCCTGTTCAGGGCTAGTAATTAATCAGGCAGGGAGAGATAGGGAGAGACAGGGAGATACAGGGACAAAGACCAGATGCAGGGTCACAGAGTGAATTGAAAAATGTCTGGAATGAAGAAGCAAAAGGGGTCCAGTTCCAGCCAGACCTCGAGCTCTAAAAAAAAGGAGAAGGTGGCACAGGGCAGAAGTGCCAAAGGACCTGTAGCTGGAGCATCTACTAGTAGTATTCACAATACTTGGCCGTTGTTCGACCAGGCGCACCAAGGAGCAAAATTGTAGTGGAGGAGAAATGGATGAGGTAGTGGAATGGATGGCACGCTCATCTCAGTCTCAGCCGGATGATCTGCTGTCATATGCTGATAAAGTATCGATAAGAAGCCAGGGGTCAGACTCAGAGCATTCCTCCTGCTCCACCATTCCTCTGCAGCAAAGCCCGTCATATTCGTACACACTTTGTACGCTTATGCGTATGTGTTCAAAGAGGTTGCGTACCTTTTTACCTGAACGTTCGTTCGTTAGTTTGCGAATGTTCACTAAAAGCCATATAATTACGTATATTGTGTACGCAAATTCAACAAATCTATTCGTCGAATATACGAATCATAGGAAAAGTTTGGCGATTGTTCGGCGAATAAAATTTTGCATGATTCGCTCATCTCTAGTTGGGTGTTACAGTATCTGTCAGGAAAACTATCTTAGGGAGTTCAGGAGAGTGAAAAAACAATCAGGGACAGTCAGAAATCAATCAAGCTTATTGCCAGAGAGAGTGAAGGGAAAGGCTAGTATTACAAAGAAGAAAAATAATTATGTGTGTATAATAGGGAGGCAGGAAAGCTGACAACCAGGGAGGAAAGTGTGAGGAGCTATGGCCAATGTGCCTCCTAGCTGAACTGTAGCTGCTAACACTAGCAAATACTTTCATTTTCCCCCATTTTCACAGAAATCCTCTTTTGTGGGGTTCAATTTAATTAAGCTGCATATATACCTAATCACTGCATCAAAACCCAAGGTATGGCAGTAATCTACCAGTGTATATTAAGGTGAACTTGAATGTCAAGCCTCAATGGTCTGTTTATGTATATTCAGTTTCCACACGGTCACAATTTAATATTTTTTTGGGTGGATTCAATTTTACTAAGCTGCACATATACGTGATTACTGCAGAAATACCCAAGGTGTGGAAGCAATCTACCCTTGTGTATTGAGCGCCAAGCCTCAATAGTCCATTTACATATATTCAGTTGCCACATGGTTGTAATTAGAGATGAGTGAATCTATTTGCCGCTTCATAGATTTGTATCAAATCTTCCATTTTTTCTTCTCCGAAGCGAATCCAGATTTTGTAAGATTAGCTTCGTATTATTCGCAAATCTTCTTTAAATTTTAAACGCTAACGCTACATACGCTACGTACGCAACGTATGCATTCTTCTTGCCCCCTCCCCCCCCCGAAGCGGGAAAATGACGATACGCCCCCTCAAGAGTGGGAAAGTGAAGATACGCCCCCCTTAGAAGCGGGAAAAACCAGCCCGGCCCACCGGGAACTTTCTGTTTGCAAGTATAGGGAGTGAAGACTACTTCCTCATTACTCAGCCCTCCTCTCCAGTTCAAGCCAGCGCTGAAGAAGATCCAGCCAGTGTCAGATCACAGCAAACAGCATGGCGAAAGAACTAAGACCCAAGTGGGGAGAAATAGTCTTTGGGGACGAGTACCCCCAACCACCGCCCACTCCAGAGATCGGAGCGGAACAACTGTGCAAGAGAGTCTCACTGGCTCCTGACTCCATATTCGCCTTCGTGTCCACTTCGCCGCCCAGGAGGGCAACAACACCTTCTATTTGGCAAAATCTGATTGTGCCAACGTCAGTGATGGCCCACGCCCAGACTCTATGGGACTACAAGAATGCGGTGGAGGACTGGGTCATCCAAGTACTGGACCATCCAAGGCCGGGAGACCCTACACTGGAGCGGCAAAAGGGAACTGTCCTGTGGTTTTTGGTGGAGCGAGGCTCTGGCATCCTGGCGGATGACGAGGACAGCAAGGAGTACTTTGTGGGCGCAGGTCAGTGAAATGGCCATACCTGCTCCAACCCCATCACAGCCTGTACATGGGGGATCAGGTGGAGAACACCCCCATGGCATCATTGAAAGGCCAGTAGTCCTTATCCCTGCTATCCCCGCAGGAGAATCCATAAAAATAATGCACAAGTGGCTGCTGCTCACCAGCGCCAGCTTGGCATACAGGAGGCAGGAGCGTCCTCTGATGTCTTTCAGCAGTAGTTCAAGTGAGGAGGACTTCAGGTTCCTCATCTGAGGAACCCTACTACTGGCTAATTTAAAGGACACTTCTGGAGGACCTATGGCAGCCACACCATGGACTGCACCTGACGGGTGAGAGCTAGTTGGCACATTTTTGTTTAGTTTGTATTGCCCCCGTTTGACTCTCACCCAGATGGACATGACTTGTCAGGACCACCTCCATTCTGCAGAAAATTCCCAGTTGCGCCTAAGCGCGCCTATTTTCCTTTTTCCCCCCTTCTCAGGTTATTTGGGAGCCCCCTTTGCAAAGAGAGTCCTCTATTTGCTGCTATTTTATATTATCCATGTGGATTACACGTTACCTGTTTGGATTACAAAATTACCTCACGTGGATTACAATTGAATTTTGGACTGTGTTCCAGTGTTTTATTATCATGCCAAGCAGCCACGACTCGAGCAGAGACTCAAACGTATATCTGAGCCTTTTATGCTTGCAGATATGAAATTGCACTTAAATGTTTGCATAATTATCTTTGCTGTATTTTAGCAATAATGTTTTTAACACTAGAAGTCCCAGAAATTTCGAGCTCCCCCCTGAAGTCCTGAAAGAGGGTCAAATGACCCTTAGTCCAAACTGACAACTCTGATGGCTCCAATTAGCATCCTTTCATTTGTAAATGTGGCCATTGTCTGAGGAATCTGCAGGGGGCAATTGTGTTGATCCACCTCAACAAAGGTCTTGTAAGAGAGTGTAAACAAAAGAATGTAAGCTGCTCCTGAGTGTGTCTGCCCACCCCCCAGCTGCATTGTTGTGCTGGGGATATGCATAAGGTTGCTAACACCTTAGCAAATTTGCATGCAGCCTTTTGTGCTGTGGGGGATAAATAAGTGACTGCTTCACCTATTTTGTTCACAAGAAACAAAATGCAGAGAAGGCACACCATTCAACAGGCATTGGAACTGATCCTGAGCAACACCAACCCTTCTGACTCCGATGGAGAAGACATAGTCCTTCAACCGGATTCGGACTCTGAGCTGTCTTCAGGTTAGATTTTTCAAATTACCTATTTTTATTTCCTGACTATCTTTTTTAACAAAAAATGTTAATTTGAAATTATTTATCTTGCAGATGAGGAGACTTCTCCTCTACCAAAAAAGAGAGCTTGGTTGGCGAGTGAGCCAACAGAGACCGCAAAAGATGGCACAGTGTGGCGTGAAGTACAAGTGAAATGTCTCCATTTTACCCCAATAGAACCGTACCCTACAGATGGAGAGCCAAGTGCTAAGGCTAGACGAAGTGTCCGGAGTTGCCTTCAGAGCTTCCTCTGTTTTATCACTCTTGACATGCTTCGTAGCATTCAAGAATGGACTACTCACCATGCACGTCACACTGAGCAGGTGGATTGGTTCATGCGTCTCCCGGAACTAATGGCATTTATTTCAGTCATCATCTTGCGGGGGGTGACCAAGGTTCCATCACTACGTGACAGCTGGTCAGCAAACCTGGCAAACCCAAGGATCATTGCAACTATGACCCGAAACCACTTCCAAGACATCATGCAACACCTACGCTTTGATGACATATTCACACGCAGTGAGCGAGTGGAGACCGATAAGTTTGCTGCAATCTTCGATGTGTGGAGATCGTTTGTCACCAACTGCATCGCATCCTACAACCCTGGTCGACACATCACTATTGATGAACAGCTTTTCCCGTCAAAGACTCGCTGCTGTTTTCTGCAATACATTGCAACAAAACCAGACAATTTTGGCATCAAGTTTTGGGTGGCTTGCGACTTGAAATCAAAGTACATCTGTAATGTCCTCCCATATCTTGGCAAGGACCCCAGTCGCCCCAGCGGGGAGAGACTGTCCGAAACTGTAGTGATGAGGCTGATAGAACCATTCATGGACAAGGGCAGAACTGTATCCATGGACAATTTCTTTACATCATTGTCATTTGCACAACGACTGCTTAGCCGGAAAACCACTATCCTCGGCACAGTCAGCAAGAGTCGCCGGGAAATTCCTCAATCCGCTAGACAGATGGACCGCACTGAATTCACCACTCAGGTGTTTTCAACCACTGGTGCCACACTGACAGCGTATGCACCCAAACGATAGAAGGCCGACTACATTCTCAGCAGCATACACAGCGTGGATGAGACTGAGGATACCAACAAAAGGAAGCCAAACACGGACATACAATACAACCACACAAAGTGCGGTGTGGATGTAATGGACCAAATGGTGCGGGAGTACAGCGTGTGTGCAGGAACACGGAGATGGCCAGTCGCCGTGTTCTACAACATGATTGACATGGCAGCACTGAATGCTCATGTACTTTATCAGGCATGCACTGGGGTGCAGGAGAGACGGGTGGACTTCCTGGTTGAGCTTGCAAAAGAGTTAGGTGGCTCTCATGTGACTGAAAAGAAGGCACGCAAGGAGAAACTCCTTCGGCAACAACCTTCCACGCCCAGCCCTGGCAAAAGGGCGAAGTGTCAGGTCAACCATCGATGCACGAACAATTGTGCAACTGAGAGATGTGTTGACTGCTACAAATACACGTGTGGCAAATGTACCAGGGACATACCCAGGCAGTGCAGACAGACTGCTGAGTGAGTGCTGAAATGCTAGTCACACAAGAAGGACATGCCACTGCCTATTGTAAATATGTGTGGAATTGTTTTATTCCTTGTATTTTTTTTATTATTTTCATAACAAAAATAAAAAGCATGGAAACAAATAATTTGTATATTTTTCACACTGAAATTTCAGTCCTCTTGTGCGAATTTCGCGCGAAAAAAAATTGCACGTAAAAAACGCAGCCCATTTAAGTCAATGGGTGCACAAAAAAATCGCAGCTACTTGAGATTTTTTTGCGATCTGTCCCATTGGTCATATAGATCACTCCTCTGGGATTTTTTCGCATGAAAAAAAAAAATCGCACAAAAAAAATGGCAGGAAAATCTCACCTATGAAAAAAATTGCACGAAAAAAATCGCAGCCCATTCAAGTCAATGGGTGTGAAAAAAAAAATCACAAAAAATCGCAGCTACTTGCGATTTTTTTGCGATCTGTCCCATTGGTCATATAGATCACTCCTCTGGGATTTTTTCGCACAAAAAAAAATTGCACAAAAAAAAAAAAAACATCGCAGGAAAATAGCACCTATGAAAAAAAATGCACGAAAAAAAAATGGCAGGTGTGCTTGGTGCCATTGAAATACATTGGCAAATCGCATCGCATTGCGATGCGATTTTCACGCGATTTTTTTTCGCTAGTGTGCTTGAAGCCTTAGACACAAATGAACTGAATAGAACTAACTAGAAACTAAATGGCTAAACTCAATGGAAAACAACAACCTCGTGTGGTGTGACAGTAATGGCCTTAATTACAGAACAAAAGATGGTGATTATAGGATGTTAGCTAAAATCCTTCAGGTCATTCGACCCGTCTCTGGGTTCCAAAGGTAGAAATGTTAATGACCCCTCTCTGGGACTTCTAGTGTTAAAGGTTCAGCAACGTTCAAGCACTTTAGCCCATTGTGTGTATTCTTTTTCAGGTACTGCAATGTGTCCTATTATGCACTTATTGTATGGTGTTTTTTAGTGAATTATGCACTTAGCCAGATAGCTAGAACCTTACTTTTCTAGCTCATATGGACTGCCTCTAAAGACTCTATGCCGCGGCCTAGCCTCGTGCGTATGACGCAATCGCGAGTCAATAGCACGCTAAGGATTCGTACGTACTTTGTACGATAATGCTTACATATTACGTACTTTTAACAAAGCTGACTGTATGTTCATAATTTGTGTAGGAATGTTCGCAAAACAACGATTATATTTGAACGCAAATTCGACCGAATAAATTTGTATTAAGAACGAATCTTAATCAGGCATTCGTCGATTATTCGCTGAAGCGAACTTTGAATGATTCGCTCATTTCTAGTCGCAATGTACATTTTTTTGGTTGGGTTCAATTTTACTAAGCTACATTTTTATGTGATTACTGCAGCAATACCCAAGGTGTGACACCATTCTGTCAAACCTCAAATGTCCATTTATGTATATTCAGTTTCTGAACGGTTGCAATTTAAGTTTTTTTTAGTGGTTTCAGTTTCATTAAGCTGCATATATAAATGATTATAGCAGCAATGCCAATGGTGTGGCATTCATCTACCTGTGTGTATTGAGTTTCAAGCCTCACTCATCTTTTATGTACATTCAGTTTCCACATGGTCGCAATTTACATTTTTTGGGGATTGTTAATGTAATTAAAATGGTCGTCTCACTTTAGCAAATAGCATTTATTATGTAGAGGAAGTTATTACAAGGCACTTACTAATGTATTGTTTTTATCCATATTGCTTCCTTTGCTGGCTGAATTCATTTTTCCATCACATTATACACTGCTTGTTTCCATGGTTACGACCACCCTACTCGCACACTATAGAAAAAGCACCAGCCTATGTGCCTTCCCATGGTCCCAACCACCAGAGAGGCTGGCACTTTTTCCTATATTGCACAACCAGGACCACTACTGATGGATTGCAGGGATGTCGTAACCATGGAAACGAGCAGTGTATAGTGTGATGTAAAAATGAATCCAGCCAGCAAAGGAAGCAATATGGATAATAAAAATCAATTAGTAAGTGACTAGTATTAACTTCCTCTACATAAAAATTGCCATTTGCTGAAGGGAAATAACACATTTAACTATATATGTATATATATATATATATATATATATATATATATATATATACAGTACAGACCAAAAGTTTGGACACACCTTCTCATTCAAAGAGTTTTCTGTATTTTCATGACAATGAAAATTGTAGATTCACACTGAAGGCATTAAAACTATGAATTAACACATGTGGAATTGTATACTTAACAAAAAAGTGTGAAACAACTAAAAATATGTCTTATATTCTAGGTTCTTCAACTTAGCTACCTTTTTCTTTGATTACTGCTTTGCACACTCTTGGCATTCTCTTGATGAGCTTCAAGAGGTAGTCACCTGAAATGGTATTCCAACAGTCTTGAAGGAGTTCCCAGAGATGCTTAGCACTTGTTGGCCCTTTTGCCTTCACTCACCGGTCCAGCTCACCCCAACCCACCTTGATTGGGTTCAGAACTGGTGACTGTGGAGGCCAGGTCATCTGGCATAGCACCCCATCACTCTTCTTCTTGGTCAAATAGCCCTTACACAGCCTGGAGGTGTGTTTGGGGTCATTGTCCTGTTGATAAATAAATGATGGTCCAACTAAAAGCAAACCGGATAGAATAGCATGCTGTTGCAAGATGCTGTGGTAGCCATGCTGGTTCAGTATGCCTTCAATTTTGAATAAATCCCCAACAGTGTCACCAGCAAAGCACCCCCACACCATCACACCTCCTCCTCCATGCTTCATGGTGGGAACCAGGCATGTAGAGTCCATCCGTTCACCTTTTCTGCGTCGCACAAAGACACAGTGGTTGTAACCAAAGATCTCAAATTTGGACTCATCAGACCAAAGCACAGATTTCCACTGGTCTAATGTCCATTCCTTGTGTTCTTTAGCCCAAACAAGTCTCTTCTGCTTGTTACCTGTCCTTAGCAGTGGTTTCCTAGCAGCTATTTTACCATGAAGGCCTGCTGCACACAGTCTCCTCTTAACAGTTGTTGTAGAGATGTGTCTGCTGCTAGAACTCTGTGTGGCATTGACCTGGTCTCTAATCTGAGCTGCTGTTAACCTGCGATTTCTGAGGCTGGTTACTCGGATGAACTTATCCTCTGCAGCAGAGGTGACTCTTGGTCTTCCTTTCCTGGGGCGGTCCTCATGTGAGCCAGTTTCTTTGTAGCGCTTGATGGTTTTTGCGACTGCACTTTGGGACACTTTCAAAGTTTTCACAATTTTTCGGACTGACTGACCTTAATTTCTTATAGTAATGATGGCCACTCGTTTTTCTTTACTTAGCTGCTTTTTTCTTGCCATAATACAAATTCTAACAGTCTATTCAGTAGGACTATCAGCTGTGTATCCACCTGACTTCTGCCCAACACAACTCATGGTCCCAACCCCATTTATAATGCAAGAAATCCCACTTATTAAACCTGACAGGGCACACCTGTGAAGTGAAAACTATTTCAGGTGAGTACCTCTTGAAGCTCATCAAGAGAATGCCAAGAGTGTGCAAAGCAGTAATCAAAGCAAAAGGTGGCTACTTTGAAGAACCTAGAATATAAGACATATTTACAGTCATGGCCAAAAGTTTTGAGAATGACACAAATATTATATTTTCACATGATCTACTGCCCTCTGGTTTTTATGTGTGTTTGTCAGATGTCTTTATCACATACAGAAATATAATTGCAATCATATTATGAGTAACAAAAGCTTATATTGACAGTTAGAATGAGTTAATGCAGCAAGTCAATATTTGCAGTGTTGACCCTTCTTCTTCAGGACCTCTGCAATTCTCCCTGGCATGCTCTCAATCAACTTCTGCACCAAATCCTGACTGATAGAAGTCCATTCTTGCACAATCAATGCTTGCATTTTGTCAGAATTTGTAGGTTTTTGTTTGTCCACTCGTCTCTTGATGATTGACCACAAGT
>ONZH01007338.1:0-115064 GCA_900303285.1 Rhinella marina
AGAAGATAACGAATAAATATCTCTGTGGTTATTTTTGCGAAATAAAAGTTAAATAAACACCAAAAAAAATTTATCTGTTCCTGTGCCTGATCCACCCAAGTTGAATCTGTCCCATCATGAGAAAGTCCCCCCAAGGAGTCCCCACTGTAACTTGCTTCCCATACAACTACCTCACCCCCCGACACCTGTGTCTCGCCATTGTCCACCACCTCCTCAGACAACACTGGTAAATCCACACTGTCAGCACACGGAAACAGCAAAAGGTCTTGCGAATTGGGGCAGAGAATGTTCTGGGCTAGCACATCAGAGAAGGGGTGACAATGGGTTTCCAGGGAATACGTGACCACATGCAATATCCATTTAAAAGTCATGCCACACTTGATCGAGCTCATAATTGACAATTGTACTGGTTGATGCTAAATTTTTAAGTTGGGGTCCTGCGTCATCATTCTAACTACATCCGGCTGTTGTCACCACCACACACGCTAGCCCAGGGGGCACTCCCCTGGCTCTTCCAGCTCAACCTCCTTCCCCCCAGCCTTCCCCCCCACCTACAGGCCCTCTCTCCAGTTCCAGTTTCCAGTTTTATTTGCGCAAACTGCATACATTTTTATTTTTGGGATAGGTGTGAAAAATAATATTACTTGCGTATCTATATTGCCCAACATTGGATACGGTAGCAAGTAGAAGACCAAACACATGCTGCCCACAGGGTTCCGCAAATTCCTGGTCCACCCGCAAATTCCTGGTCCACAACGTCAAGGAGGTTGAGGTTCTGTTGATGAGCAACAAGTCCTTCTGTACTGAAATCGCCGACAACGTCTCCATCTAAGAACCTAAAGACCATTGTGGAGAGAGCGGCAC
The DNA here is from genome assembly GCA_900303285.1 of Rhinella marina. NCBI lineage: Eukaryota > Metazoa > Chordata > Amphibia > Anura > Bufonidae > Rhinella > Rhinella marina. The sequence goes on from ONZH01007338.1 coordinate 865, forward strand.
AGCTCGCCATCAAAGTGACGAACCCCAACGCCAGACTGCGCAGAGAAGATAACGAATAAATATCTCTGTGGTTATTTTTGCTAAATAAAAGTTAAATAAACTCCAAAAAAAATTTAACTGTTCCTGTGCCTGATCCACCCAAGTTGAATCTGTCCCATCATGAGAAAGTCCCCCCAAGGAGTCCCCACTGTAACTTGCTTCCCATACAACTACCTCACCCCTCGACACCTGTGTCTCGCCATTGTCCACCACCTCCTCAGACAACACTGGTAAATCCACACTGTCAGCACACGGAAACAGCAAAAGGTCTTGCGAATTGGGGCAGAGAATGTTCTGGGCTAGCACATCAGAGAAGGGGTGACTATGGGTTTCCAGGGAGTACGTGACCACATGCAATATCCATTTAAAAGTCATGCCACACTTGATCGAGCTCATAATTGACAATTGTACTGGTTGATGCTAAATTTTTAAGTTGGGGTCCTGCGTCGTCATTCTAACTACATCCGGCTGTTGTCACCACCACACACGCTAGCCCAGGGGGCACTCCCCTGGCTCTTCCAGCTCAACTTCCTTCCCCCCAGCCTGCCCACCCACCTACAGGCCCTCTCTCCAGTTCCAGTTTCCAGTTTTATTTGCGCAAACTGCATACATTTTTATTTTTGGGATAGGTGTGAAAAATAATATTACTTGCGTATCTTTATTGCCCAACATTGGATACGGTAGCAAGTAGAAGACCAAACACATGCTGCCCACAGGGTTCCGCAAATTCCTGGTCCACCCGCAAATTCCTGGTCCACAACGTCAAGGAGGTTGAGGTTCTGTTGATGAGCAACAAGTCCTTCTGTACTGAAATCGCCGACAACGTCTCCATCTAAGAACCTAAAGACCATTGTGGAGAGAGCGGCACAGCTCTCCATCAAAGTGACGAACCCCAACGCCAGACTGCGCAGAGAAGATAACAAATAAATATCTCTGTGGTTATTTTTGCTAAATAAAAGTTAAATAAACACCAAAAAAAATTTATCTGTTCCTGTGCCTGATCCACCCAAGTTGAATCTGTCCCATCATGAGAAAGTCCCCCCAAGGAGTCCCCACTGTAACTTGCTTCCCATACAACTACCTCACCCCCCGACACCTGTGTCTCGCCATTGTCCACCACCTCCTCAGACAACACTGGTAAATCCACACTGTCAGCACACGGAAACAGCAAAAGGTCTTGTGAATTGGGGCAGAGAATGTTCTGGGCTAGCACATCAGGGAAGGGGTGACTATGGGGTTCCAGGGAGTACGTGACCACATGCAATATCCATTTAAAAGTCATGCCACACTTGATCGAGCTCATAATTGACAATTGTACTGGTTGATGCTAAATTTTTAAGTTGGGGTCCTGCGTCGTCATTCTAACTACATCCGGCTGTTGTCACCACCACACACGCTAGCCCAGGGGGCACTCCCCTGGCTCTTCCAGCTCAACCTCCTTCCCCCCAGCCTGCCCACCCACCTACAGGCCCTCTCTCCAGTTCCAGTTTCCAGTTTTATTTGCGCAAACTGCATACATTTTTATTTTTGGGATAGGTGTGAAAAATAATATTACTTGCGTATCTTTATTGCCCAACATTGGATACGGTAGCAAGTAGAAGACCAAACACATGCTGCCCACAGGGTTCCGCAAATTCCTGGTCCACCCACAAATTCCTGGTCCACAATGTCAAGGAGGTCGAGGTTCTGTTGATGAGCAACAAGTCCTTCTGTACTGAAATCGCCGACAACGTCTCCATCTAAGAACCTAAAGACCATTGTGGAGAGAGCGGCACAGCTCTCCATCAAAGTGACGAACCCCAACGCCAGACTGCGCAGAGAAGATAATGAATAAATATCTCTGTGGTTATTTGTGCTAAATAAAAGTTAAATAAACGCAAAAAAAAATGTATCTGTTCCTGTGCCTGATCCACCCAAGTTGAATCTGTCCCATCATGAGAAAGTCCCCCCAAGGAGTCCCCACTGTAACTTGCTTCCCATACAACTACCTCACCCCCCGACACCTGTGTCTCGCCATTGTCCACCACCTCCTCAGACAACACTGGTAAATCCACACTGTCAGCACACGGAAACAGCAAAAGGTCTTGCGAATTGGGGCAGAGAATGTTCTGGGCTAGCACATCAGAGAAGGGCTGACTATGGGGTTCCAGGGAGTACGTGACCACATGCAATCTCTATCTAAAAAGTCATGCCACACTTGATCAATCTCATAATTTACGACTGTACCGGTTGATGCTAAATTTTTAAGTTGGGGTCCTGTGTCGTCATTCTAACATCCGGCTGTTGTCACCACCACACACGCTAGCCCAGGGGGCACTCCTCTGGCTCTTCCAGCTCAACCTCCTTCCCCCCAGCCTGCCCCCCCACTTACAGGCCCTCTCTCCAAACAATTTACGTCTTTGTCCTATCTTTCTCTCTCTCCAAACCATTTTTCCGGATAGCTGCCATATAAGGTTTTAAACTGAGTAGTGTACATACCACACTTGATCAATCTCATAATTTACGACTGTACCGGTTGATGCTAAATTTTTAAGTTGGGGTCCTGCGTCGTCATTCTAACTCCATCCGGCTGTTGTCACCACCACACACGCTAGCCCAGGGGGCACTCCTCTGGCTCTTCCAGCTCAACCTCCTTCCCCCCAGCCTGCCCCCACCTACAGGCCCTCTCTCCAAACAATTTACGTCTTTGTCCTATCTTTCTCTCTCTCCAAACCATTTTTCCGGATAGCTGCCATATACGGTTTTAAACTGAGTAGTATACATACCACACTTGATCAATCTCATAATTTACGACTGTACCGGTTGATGCTAAATTTTTAAGTTGGGGTCCTGCGTCGTCAGGGGTGTAGCTATAGGGGAAGCAGGGGAAGCAGCTGACCAGACTCACAAGGGGCCCCCTCAGGAGGAATACTAAAAGATTTTATTGTCAGGGCCCCCTCAACAGTATTTTACAATGACATTATATATAGTATATACGTGTAGGAAACGGACGGAGTGGCTGCTGGGCTTCGTCTGAGAGAGCAGTTTTGATCAGCCACAGGAGTGGGGGATGCGCGAGTTGAGGGTTGCGAAGAAGTTGCTGAGGGGGGGCCCCATTCTAAAATTTGCTGTGGGGCCTGGTCAGTTGTAGTTATGCCACTGTGCGTCGTCATTCTAAATATATCCGGCTGTTATCACCACAACACACACTAGCCCAGGGGGCACTCCTCTGGCTCTTCCAGCGAAACCTCCTTCCCCCCACCTACAGGCCCTCTCTCCAAACTATTTACCCGGATAGGGGACGTATTAGATATTGTACTGATGTTTTTTGTTTTTCTTCTTTTAATTGCCTCCTGACCTGTGATAGGCAGATCATGGACACGTCCCCTTAGCTGCAGTGGGAAAGATACTCCCCTGGCCAGAGCAAGCTCTTTTTCCGTTTTCCGTGGTGGAAAAATCCATGAACTATAAGGTCCCAAGATAGGGGACGTATACGGTATTAAACTGAGAAGAATCGATACCATACCGGTTGATGCAACAGTTTTTCTAAATCCATTCTGGCTGTTGTCACCACCACACACGCTAGCCCAGGGGGCACTCCTCTGGCTCTTCCAGCGAAACCTCCTTCCCCCCACCTACAGGCCCTCTCTCCAAACTATTTACCCGGATAGGGGACGTATTAGATATTGTACTGATGTTTTTTGTTTTTCTTCTTTTAATTGCCTCCTGACCTGTGATAGGCAGAGCATGGACACGTCCCCTTAGCTGCAGTGGGAAAGACACTCCCCTGGCCAGAGCAAGCTCTTTTTCCGTTTTCCGTATTCGAAAAATCCATTAAATATAGGGTCCCAAGATAGGGGACGTATACGGTATTAAACTGAGAAGAATAGATACCATACCGGTTGATGCTACAGTTTTTCAAAATCCATGCTCACCACTTTACCACCAACAGCCACAGCAACTGATAAGAACAGATACTAAACTTGATGTCAGCTGCAGTGCCAGCATGAGCAGTGGTGTCACCTGCAGGCGGTGATGGACCTTCGTTGCACCTATTTTGGTGCTTCCCTAACATGTGATGGGTATTTGCTTCACCTTTCTTGGTCTGGGTGAGCACAATTGCCATGAGGGTAACCACCAGGCTGTTGCCTGAGAATTTGGGGTAATGGTGGGATTAGGCAGCCTCAGAGGCATCCATGCATGCTGCCCCTGCTGTTTCCTGTCCATTTCCGTGGTGTTTCCATCATTTTCTGAGGTTTCCAGGTTTTCACCCAGCCTTCCCTAGGCAGAGCCTTGGTCCCCCGCAAAAATGCTCGAGTCTCCCATTGACTTCAATGGGGTTCGTTATTCGAAACGAGCACCCGAGCATCGGGAAAAGTTCGACTCGAATAACGAGCACCCGAGCATTTTAGTGCTCGCTCATCTCTATTCTTGATCCATTATCAGGTAACAGAATACAACTCAAAATAAGTGATGAATTCCCATCTATTAGTTAAAGAATTGACTAACGCGGTTAGTATTACAGCCCAGGCCCATTCACTTAAATGGGACTGAGCTGCAAAGAGGCCATGTGACTAATGAACTTGACATGGTTCACTGGAGCATCCCGAGGTCTTGAAACAGCTGGTCAGCGGGGATGAGGAGTGTTCAATCAGACATTGATGACCTATTGTGAGGATAGGCCTTCAATATGGTACTCCCAGAAAAACCCTTTAAAGCAGGGGTAGGGAACCTCCGGCTCTTCAGCTGTTGTGAAACTACAACTCCCAGCAAGCATACTCGCTCTGCTCTTCTAAGAACTCTCATAGAAATGAATGAAGCATGCTGGGAATTGTAGTTTCACAACAGCTGGAGAGCCGGAGGTTCCCTACCCCTGCTTTAAAGAAATAACGACTGGGATTTTTTAAATTATTTTAGTTTATTCTTTTGTGTATTTTCTATGTTTAGCAGTTCTTTAAAGATTTATTTTTAGATTTGTATCTTCTTGTTAGAGATGAAAGAATTGAATGTAAATGAAATATATTCAGTACAAATGTCACAAAAATTCTACTGCCAAACAAATGCGAGCTTTTGGCGATTCGCTTCAGACGGATCAAAGATGGTGCCATTTTACTGTGAAAATTGGTGGGGAAAACAGCAGTGAGGATGAAGATCACGAGTCACATGACAATGGGATGGAGAGGGAAAGGGGCTTGCTCTGATTGGCTCAGAGGCTGACAGACAGACAGGGGGCAGGACTCTGGCATTATGTCCTTTTGCGTCTCCGTATAGCATTCCAATGTATGGGCTCCAGGTAGGGTAAATTAGTTTTCTCCGAAGTCTTGCAAGACTTTGGTGAATAACTTTAGACTTTTTTTTAAGCTTGAACACCATTTTAAAACATGAACCTGAAGTCAGCTTCACTACTGAGGTACCAGCCAGTACTGAAGCCAACTTTGGATTCAAGTTTTAAAATGGTCTTCAAGTTTAAAAATTGATGGCCAATTCAATTATGTCTTCCAAAGTCTTTTTTACCCCAACAAACCCCAGAAATGCATGTTTGATAGGGATAAATTTAGCTCACCTCACAGATCTCCCATCGTGCAGGAAACAAGCCAGGCATTCTTCAACTGGTATGCAAAAGACGAAAAAAGTTCCAGCACTTCCAATAAAATTATGTTGCTCTTTTTTTTTCCTTTGTAGCAAATAACACTCATGGACACGACCCTCCACCTCAGCAAACGTTCGCTAAGGTGGAGGGTCGTCTCCATGAGTGTTATTCTCTACAAAAGAAAAATAAAGAGCAACATAATTTTATTGGAAGTGCTGGAACCTTTTTTGTCTTTTGTATACCCAAAAATGCATATAAAACAGCAACAAAAATCCTGAAAAACAGCACTAAAATTTTTTACACCCATTTTCAAAAAACACATGCTCTCAGGTAGTATTGAGCAAAGTCAAAACTTTGGATGGTAAATGGAGATCCATCTTTGTACAGTAATCAAATGTATGGACTCTGGTGAAGTGAAATTCATTATCTCCGTGGAAGACTCTCGTGGAAGACTTCATTGAATCGGCCATCGATTTTTAAACTTGAACACCATTTTAAAACTTGAATCCGAAGATGGCTTCAGTACCGGCTGGTACCTCAGTAGTGAAGCTGACTTCGGGTTCAAGTTTTAAAATGGTGGTCAAGCTTAAAAAAGTCTAAAGTTATTTACCAAAGTCTTGTGAGACTTCGGAGATAACAAATTTCACCTCAGCAGAGCCTATACATTTGATTGCTGTACAAAGATGGATCTCCGTTTATCGTAGCATCCAAAGTTTTGACCGATCTATGATCGGAATCTCATTTTGCTCAACACTACCTGAGAGCATGTGTTTTTTGAAAATGGGTGCAAAAATCCAAAAGTGTTTAGTGCTGTTTTTCAGCATTTTTGTTTCTTTGATGCATTTTTTACATGCCACCTCCAGATGTTAGCTGAAAGCAAAGTCTAGGGAATGCATTTTTTGCTAATGCAGTTTTTGTAATTTGATGGTGCTTTCTTATGTCAACATGCACAGCATGTTGAAGCAATGGTGTTCTTTTTAGGCATTTGTTCATCCCTTTCCCTGAGGCCTCTTTTACACAATGTTTGGTCTGGGAAACATACTTCTTGTGATGGCTGTATTTCACAGACCGCATTTCTTGCTCCTCTGATACTGATTTATAATGCTGTGAATTTCTGCCTAACTGTAGGTTGACTCTACTGTACTCACATAATGCCATGACTACAGTACAGTAGACTCTTGGTTAAGCAGCTCTGAGTTTGGGTCCAAGGGACAGTGTTCTTTCTGAGAAATGCAGCCATTTGCCTCAGCGTGTTTCCCAGACCAAACATGCTAATGTGAAATAAACCTAAAGAGAAAAAATACCTGAAAAAATGACATTCAAACATGTCTTAACGTGGAATGCCTCTAGAAAAATGCAAGCGGTATTTATGGTGTTTTTTAGGCCAGATATTTGTGTGAAGAAAGCCTTTTGGAGTTTTAATGCAATATGTTTAGGACCTTATAGAGTTTTTTCCTTAGATAACATAAAACTTTTAACTGCACTCGTTTAACAAAAGATAATTAAAACAACTTTCTGAAATTTCCGAATATAGGTGAGGTGTATTTTTATTTTACTGTGAGTATAAACCATATTTAATGACATTGCTTCAAGTCACAGAAGAACCAATGAACCCCCTGGTAGCTTTTTCCTTTATGAGATGGAAACAATACACGTGTGTTGGATTACCATTTACTTCTCGAAATTACGAAGGCTAAATTCTCTAAGGCGACCATTTGATCACCAGACTTCACATCGAGTTAATAAAGCTTTGCTTTCTGACCTGACTAGCTGTCCCAAAGCTATTTACTGTGAATGCAATTTGTTTTCTTTGTGTCATTTTGTGCTAATGCTTCTTTACGTAAAATGTTTTTGTGTTCAGTATTTAGAAAAAAATAAATAAAAGGAGCTTGATAAAGGGCAAACCGTCTCCCCTCAGAGTCGTAGCAAGAAAAAAAACGAATGTAAACTCAAAAGTGGAAAATTTCTTTTCTAATTTCTTCGTTTTAAGTACTGAAACAGCTGCAGGGTAAACTATGCTTTCTGTGAACTTCAAAGTAATGTGTTCCAGGTGCATTAACAGGGCGTCAAACTGCTCATCACAGCGATTTCAACTATACAGAATACACGTCTCAACGCAAATGACTCCGTTAAAAAATAAGAGCTTAAAATGTAAATATTAAATGCATTGAAAAAATCCCATAAATCCTAAGATAGAGGATGGTAATTGCTTAAAGAGGCAGTTTACGGTCTCTTGATCACACAAAAATGGTAATTTATAGTGGACCTTCTGCAAGGCTGGATTTACCTATAGGCACAGTAGGCTTGTACCTACAGGCAGCTCTGGATACTCATATGAATGCATGTCTGAACATTGTGCGTTCATTCGTAAATTATATCCAATCAAATGTAGGCACTTACATCCCTATTGAGAGGATACCCAGAGAGAGACAAGGATTATAGCTCTAATGCACCAAAAAGGACCGCTCTCAGGCACCCCACAGAAAGCACAAATCTTAAAGAGGTTGTGGAGGAGAGAATAGGTATAGCACTTAGATAGCAACTATATTCTTATTTCTGCCAGGGACTTTAACTTTTTTTATTCTTTATTTTTTTGCAAATACCTTTTTTTATTAAAGTGACCAAGAAAGGACAAACCCCATAAATCGCACTCTGTATAACATATTAACACAAATTTTCCACCAGTTTGTTGTCCTTTGTTGATGAATGTGTGCATACCAGCTAAGTATGTAGAATACAATGGAGAGTAAAGTCCATGTAGGACATCTGAAGAAGAAATTGAGAACTAAAGGGGCATGCTCCGATGCTCTTCCTTGCACTGGGCAGCCTTCAGAGCCTTCAATGCAAAAGTGGACACCATTTAAAGGGGTTATCCCATGAATAATGTAAAAAATTAAAATCAGAGATCAAATAGTACATGACAATCTCTTTGTAACAAAGCTCCACTCCAAGTTCCACTTACACCTTCAGAGAAAAGGACATTCTTTTTGTTATATGCTTTTTATATGACTCTGATTTGCCTTTTTTAGTGCTGTTGCATTTTTGGCACCAAGGTTTGTATTTAGCATTATTTAGAAATAATGTTACTTGCCATTAAATAATTAGCAGCTGGGAGGTCATCTGACTTAATTAGATGTGATGGACAGGCTCATACACTTTGTGTGTCTTTTGAATAGTTTTTACCATCTGTGAGAGCACCATCCTTTGCCGCACTGTATCCACTGCATGATGAAGGAGATCACTGCAGTCAAACATTATCCTTCTACTTAAGCATGGTTGACCATGCCTTCATGATACCTTGACTTTAGAATCAGCAAGAGGACATTACTACGGTTCAGCAGAGTCACAAATAAATCCCACAGTGAGGAGTATGTCACATGGAAAGAGTTATAACTTGCATATGGTTAAAGCTCACTGACAATACAAAATTCAAATACAAAAAAACAAATAGGCATTGAGAAATCTGATTTTATAATAATTTGTCTCGTTTTGGTTCGGTTGCATAAAATAAATTTCCACCATTTAACATCTGGCTGTTGCAGCCATAATATGGTCAGTAAAATTCAGCCATTGTATAGGCACGGGAAACAGGGTCATTACAAATTAAAGGGATTGTGCAGCATGACAATAGTGATAATGCTTTGTTTAGATCTCTGGTAACTGGAAGGAAATAACTACCGAAGTTTATGGGATCTGGCATTGCTGGATTCTACCATTCATTGTCAGATCCCTATTGACTACCATGAGATCGGGCGGTGATCACACTACCTTCTGTGCAGTGTTTTGGGTGGACAAATACCGCTGAGTTCTGTGGTTTCTATTTGTCCGACAGCAGAACAGGCTACCGGAAGAGGCTATCAAATTTACAAATGCAACTGTGAACTTACCCTAACCTATTGTCAGGACAGGTCATCAATATCAGATTGGTGAGCATCCAACGCCTGTCATCCCCATGATCAACTGTTTGAAGGGGTAGTGCTGCGTCCTCTGAAGGTTGTCTTCATTGTAGAGGCAGAGCAGTGTAATTATAACCACTATTCACGTGAATGTATTGTGAGGTAATTACATCGCACTGCCGCAGCAAAGGAGAGGGCAAACGGGTTATTTAGAAGAGGAAGCAGAACATACACGAGCGCTGCTACCTCTCCAAACAGCCGATCTGATATTGATGACCTATCCCAATGAATTCTAGTCAAGCACATTGTGTTGTTCAATTCTGCTGTCAAACTAGTCTCCTACATAAACACTGCAGTGAAATAATCAGGCTGGTCCATGAGCTGCAGTAATGTCTTGGATAGACAATGCAATTGTAGTTGTTTTATAAGGCAGAACGGTAACTGAATCCAAAATGAGAATTTGTATGTAGTAATTAGATTTATACTTTTCCAATTCTAGTTTTATAATAAATATTAAATTAATAAATATTAAAACTAAATAATTATATCTGGACCACTGTGCACTATTCTTTTTTTTTTTAAATTGTCTCTTTGAAACCTAAATTTTGATGATATTAGAAAATGAAATGTGAGTGACCGTGTGAAGAAGTAACAGGTGGCAGCCAAGCTCTTCTTTTTTTCATTCCTGACTGCCCGATTACTCCGGCGAGATATGAGAAAAGACAAGTGGAATTGATTGACTATGTGGGAAACTAGTTTACCACAATTGCTTTTCTTCACTTTAATGCAGGAAGCAGAGAAGTGACCACTGCTCTTAACGCTTAATAACTTCCTCACACTCTTTTCTGTCAAAGGAGAACATAATTGAAATGGATTCTTGTCAAGTGTTTTTTAAAACCTGAGCTGTGATTACTGCTTATATACTAAAAGAGGTTGTGCCGCTAATGTAAATGTATACTAGCCAACAGATATCGCTGTTACATCACTGTCCCCAAATACCACCATCTATTATGTACCTTATTCTAATATGATTAGCCCCCCATTGCACCCTGTGGCAAATTTGTTTTGATATTCAGTTGCTGGTGGTTACGTCCTGCGTTGAAGCCTTGTAATGTAAGACGTAGGAAGCGTCATTGGTAAGAACAATGTGGTTAGTGTCACATGCTCTGCTGATGTCAGGACACATCTCACTGCCCTAGGATATGATGGGACAACAGACACATGATAACCTGGAAGTAGGATTCAAGGCGGAAAGGGAGCTAGAGAGTAATTGATGAAAATACACTTTATAGTGAAAAGTAGTTTGTGGCACAACCCCTTTAACGCTGCAACCAGGCTAGAGTTGGAAACCAGAGGATAGTCAGTGTCCAACAGATATGATAAAAAGTGTTGCCAGATTCTTAAAATATTGTTGGGTCATTGAATCATATTTATTAAAGACATTTTTTGAGACATTTTCAGTTGTATTGCTATCATTGATGTATTTCAACAATGGGGGACATTTACTAATACTGATACACCGTGTGTGGTGGAGGAGAAGTATTGCTCCCTCATACTGTGTGCTCCATCCTGTTGACATGCCTGGCAAAAGCTAAAAGGTGGTGGACAATGTTTACTATGTTCACCATAATTTTCTGAACTTTTCTGGTTAAAAAGTGACAACTGCAGATCCTTTAACAAGGTGAGTGCTCATCTGATGAACCTTGGTGCACTATATGTACAGGGTACATGTATTACTTCTCCCCCAGTGTTTCTCAAGTACCCCAAAGAACTTTACTTGTAAAACCAAGGGCAAAGCTAAAGGGGGTGCAGAGGTATTGGTGACATGCAAGTCTGGGTATTTGAGGTGCTCCCAAAAGCTTTTCTACCAGATAAAAAACACCAGCATTAAAAACTTCAGTATTATAAACGGCACATGACAGATTAGGGATTTAGTATAGAGTTTACATCAGGACCCACTAGCTTCCAGTCAACCTTAAAGGGATCCTGTTTAATCTATGGGCAGCATGTTATAGAGGAGGCAGAGATGAGCTGGTTGAAATGCATTATAAGAGAAAATGATTCAGCAAAACATGTAATTTATATATTAACATAGTAACATAGTTTAGTAGGCTACAAAAAGACATCTGTCCATCCAGTTCAGCCTGTTATCCTGCAAGTTAATCCAGAGGAAGGCAAGAAAAATATAATGAACGTACTTGCGTCAGGTTGCAGGCGTTCGGCTAGGCTTTCAAAAGTGACATAATTTGACATGTTTTCCTCTTGGTTTGGTTGCTGTTTACCACACCCCTTCCCCTCAGCTGTTGTGGGTGAGGTAATTATCTTTCCCCTATTTATCCCTTCCTCTCCCAGTATTCCTTGCGGTTTATACTTTCTGCTGACTTTGTTGTGTGAGGTGTTGTTCTCAGTTGAGATCCGGTTGCTGAAATATCTGCATTAAGATAAGTGTCATTTTCCCTATTGAGTTTATCCTACTTTTCCCTGTTGTGGTTTTGCCTTCTGGAGTTTCCCGTTCGTCCGTCCTTTTGGAGGAACGGGTTTACTCTTTCTCCTGCCACTAGCTGCAGGGTTGTACAGGGTCAGTTTGCTATTAGGTTCCTGTGTATGAACTCTCCTACCACTAAGGCCTGTTCATACTGGTAGTCAACCAGGGCCTAGTTTCAGGGATTCCTGCAGGAGGTGACCATTTCCCTTGTTTGGTCTTTTCCCTTCCCTCTTACGCTTGGTGTGGCTATACCTTCCACACTAGAGCGTGACAAAAAAACCCTGTGAGGTAGAGGATAATTTTTCTCACTTTAGGGGGAAAAAAAATTCCGTCCCGACTCCAATCAGAATAACTCCCTGGATCAACAACCCATCTCTAGTAACTATAACCTGTAATATTATTACACTCCAGAAATGCATCCAGGACCCTCTTGGACTCTTTTAGTGAATTCACCATCACCACCTCCTTAGGTAGAGAGTTCCATGGTCTCACTGCTCTTACTGTAAAGAATTCTCTTCTATGTTTGTGTACAAACCTTCTTTTCTCCAGACGCAGAGGATGTCCCCTCCTCACAGTCACAGTCCTGGTGATAAAAAGATCATGGGCGAGACTATGTTCTCATCACGGACATCTATGCCCCCTTAGATGCAACCCATTATCTTACTGGCCTTGGCAGCAGCTGCCTGACACTGCTTTCTACAGTTTAGTTTGTTGTCCATTAAAAAGTCCTTTTTCCATGTCAGTGTTACCCAGTGTTTTACCATTTAGTATGTACTGGTGACTTGCATTATTCCTTCCCATGTGCATAAACTTACATTTGTCAGTGTTAAACCTCATCTGCCACTTCTCCGCCCAAGCCTCCAATCTATCCAGATCCATCTGTAGCAGTATATAGTGTTGATTGATGGAGAACTGAGAGCTGAAATCTCCAATAATCACTAGAACGAGGAGAGTCCTTGCATATGATCTTCCCTTTCCTCACTGCGGGAAGGACTTGGTAGAAAGTCTCTTTTCCATCCCATGCAGTGAGGAGAGAGAGAGAGCATGATATGCAAATCCTTCTTTTTCTTCATTCTAGTGATCGGTGAAGGTCTCAACACGCAGACCCCCAAAGATCAAAACCTTTGATACAAAAGTTTTATGAAAAACTAGTGACCTTTTAATGTTTTCCACAATACTGCATATCAGTCTGCTCAGTTCTTCCCACTCTGTAACATACAGATCAGATTACAAGTTCATCATGACAGGTTCTTTTTAAAACCCTGTTGGATGTTCTCCAGGACTGGAATTGTAGAACATTGAGCTGGGACATCATTTGTTAAAGCTAGAGAGTATACATATATTCTGCCCTTTTAGGCTGATGGACATGACACAGACTGTGTTTTTCAGTTTGGCTGTCAAACTATTCCCTGAGACAAACACCGTAGTCAAAGGAATTCAAGTAAAAGTTGAGTTGACATAGATCAAATGGTATCCAGGGTAAATGACTATTATCTTCACAAACTGATTATGTACAACTTCTAAAAGTCTTCTAAATAGATAGAAAATTCAGATACAATAATGGAATTCATAGAGATGGGGGCACCGGAATGAGGCAGTCAATACAAACAATATTAGCATTATTCTTTTTAAGGTTGGAATTTTACACTTAAAGGAGTCTTCTGGTCTTTTTATATTGATGGTCTATCTTTGGCGCCATTGCATTTTTAGCCATGGGGATTAAGAAATATACAAACCTTCATGCCAAAAGAACATTTGGGGGATGACAGACGTTCAGTTAACAAAAGTGCAACAGCAACAAAGCATCATATTACAAAACCATTCAACGGGTTTTCTGGGAGTAAAATATTGATAACCTACCCTCACAGATCATCATTACTGGACAGCTAAAGAGAGGTCCGGATCTGCCATACTTTGTTTTCCTGTACAGTTTTCTGAATAAATCATTAAAATATATTGTATGTGCTATTATTGTGCAATACCTTTAATGTGATCATGTTTTGGATTGTCCTCATATCAAATAAAATATGAAATATGTAATTTATGTATAAAAAAAAGCAACAATGTATAATAGTATATCTAATATTCTCTGTACACTATATTATTTTTTTTATTATGACAAACCATCTCTATATGGTCTATTATAGAACATCAAGATAGCATAGGGCGATTCCCCCTTTAAACTTTAAATTCCCACCCCCTTTCTTTTTTTACCAAGAATGGAGAACTTCTCACAAATATCAGTTCTCACTTTGGCAGACTTTTAATTATCCATATTTTACATTGTCTTTAATAAAAAAATAACAGTTTTCCTCTGCAGATTTCAGTTTCAGTGCATCTACAGACTATTGCTCTCTTATCCATGTTGAGTCTGTCAGGGAGCTGCTCTTACAGCTCCGTCTGTAGCCCTTATCCCCGAACTCCTAACAGCTCATAAACAATTGTTATCAGTTTGATAAGAATCTAATGTCTGTAGCCCTTATCTACAAACTCCTGACCGCTCAAAAGCAACTTTTATCAGTTTGGTAAGAATTTACCATCTTTAGCCCTTATCTCCAAACTCCTGACAGCTCATAAACTATTTTTATCAGTTTGATAAGAATTTACCATCTGTAGCCTCTATCTCTGAACTCCTGATAGCTCATAATTAGAGATGAGCGAAGCGATTTGTCGATTCGTTGATTCGTATTGAATCTTGGAAATTTTCAGCTGCAAAGCAAATCCGAATTTACTTGGATTCACTTCATATTATTCGAAAATGTACGCACAATTTTACACGCTAACTATATGTACAATACATATGAAACGTACGAAACATACGCATTATGCGTGAGGCGGAACAATGACGATACGTCCACGCAAGAGCGGGATAGTGAAGATACGCCCCCCTCTGAACTGGAAAAAACCAGCCCACTGGGATCTAACTATTTTGCACGTATAGGGAGTGAGGACTCCTCCCTCAGTACTCCACCCTCCTCTGAAGCCACTCTAAACCAGTTTAGACCAGCGCTGACTTTAGAGCAAGCATCGTGGCTAAGAAACAGCTGCGCCCAAATTGGGATGAAATGTGCTTTCGGTTCGAGTTCCCTGTACCACCACATGCTCCAGACATCAGGATGTCACAAGTTCAACTCGTGAGGCGGCTGGAGCATCTAGTGTGGCTGGAGTGTCTGCTGTCTCGTACGGCAGAGGTGGCTTGAGCGTCCACTTCTCTGCCCAGGAGGCGATCCACCCCTTCCATACACCAGAACCCAATTGTTCCACCATCTGTGATGGCCCATGCACACACTCTCTGGGACTATAAAACCACAGAGAGGAACGGGTCATACAAGTTCTTGACCACCCTAGGCCGGAAGATCCTTTGTTGAAATGCAGGAAGGGAACTGTACTTTGGTTCTCAGTTGGGAGAGGGTCTGGCTTCCTGCAGGATTACGAAGATGGAAGGAAATATTTTGTGGGCCGCAGGTCGGTGAAACGGCCGTACCTACATAGTAACATAGTAACATAGTTTATAAAGCTGAAAAAAGACATCTGTCCATCCAGTTCGGCCTGTTATCCTACAAGTTGATCCAGAGAAAGGCAAAAAAAACCTGCGAGGTAATAGCCAATTTTTCCCACTTTAGGGGAAAAAATTCCTTCCCGACTCCAATCAGGCAATCAGAATAACTCCCTGGATCAATGACCCATCTCTAGTAACTATAACCTGTAATATTATTACCCTCCAGAAATACATCCAGGCCCCTCTTGAACTCTTTTAGTGAACTTACCATCACCACCTCCTCAGGCAGAGAGTTCCATAGTCTCACTGCTCTTACCGTAAAGAATTCTCTTCTATGTTTGTGTACAAACCTTCTTTCCTCCAGGCGCAGAGGATGTCCCCTCGTCACAGTAACAGTCCTGGGGATAAATAGATCATAGGAGAAATCTCTGTACTGACCCCTGATATATTTATACATAGTTATTAGATCTCCCCTCAGTCGTCTTTTTTCTAAAGTGAATAACCCTAATTTTAATCTTTCTGGGTACTGTAGTCCACCCATTCCAGTTATTACTTTAGTTGCCCTCCTCTGACCCCTCTCCAGCTCGGCTATGTCTGCCTTGTTCACAGGAGCCCAGAACTGTACACAGTACTCCATGTGTGGTCTGACTAGTGATTTGTAAAGTGGCAGGACTATGTTCTCATCACGGGCATCTATGCCTCTTTTGATGCAACCCATTATCTTATTGGCCTTGGCAGCAGCTGTCTGACACTGGTTTCTACAGCTTAGTTTGCTGTTTACTAAAATTCCTGCCACAACATCGTCATAGCCTGTACGTGGGGGATCAGGTGGAGTACACCCCCATGGCGTCCCTGAAAGGCCCATTTGTGACCGGGGTTACCCTCAGGGTTGCCAACCGTCCAGAAATTTCTGGACAGTCCGTAAAAATAGGTGACTTTTTTCCTGTGTCCGTGAAAAAAAAATAGCTGTGTCCGTGATTTTTTTTGAGGCTAGTGGTTCTTGAGTAGATTATTTTGGTGGTAATTATCATCATTTTACAGCTCACAGTAAGAGCTGGTAATGAATTATTGTTAGTATATTGAACTGTAGCCCTGTAGTGCTTGTCATCTTTATCATTCATTATGGTTTTTCAATTTGTCCGTAAAAAGTGTTGGCTGTCCGTAATTTTGGGATAAATTGTCCAGAAAAATGAAAAATTCTGGTTGGCAACCCTGGTTACCCTCCTGTCAAAGCCTCTGGTGCCTAAAACGGAACCAGAAGTGTGGCCGGATGAACCACTAGGTCCAGGACACTTGCTCTGCCAGCAGGAGTTCCCAGATGGCGTCCTCAGGTTCAGGGAAAAGCCACAGCCTCTGCCGGAGCCTCTGATTCCTGGACTGCCAGCACCACCACCACAGTCCTTTCAGCTGGGTCAGCTCACTACATCATCATTCACCTTCCAATCAACAGTATTCCACCAGTATCAGCTGCCGTGGAAGGTGAAGCCAGCAGCAGAGGGGAAGCTGGGCCTTCTTCCCTGGATGCAACCTTTCCGGAACCGCTGCAGCTGGAAACCCTTACCCCTGATATCCCGGCAGGAGGATTCGGATGATGAGGACTGCAAAGAGTACTTTGTGGCTGCAGGTCAGTGAAACGGCTGTACCTGCCCCAAACCTGTCACAGCCTATATGTGGGGGATCAGGTTGAATACACCCCCATGGCATCCCTGAAAGGCCCCTTTCCTACCGGGGTTACCATATTATCTAAGCCCCTGGTCCCTACATCAACACCTGAAGTTTGGCCAGAGGAACCTCCAGGTGAAGGACGCGTGCGCTGCCTACAGGAGTCACCAGATGGCACCCTGCATTTCAGGGAGAAGCCACAGCCAGAGCCTTTGATCCCTGGACTGCCACCACCACCATCATAGTCCTATTAGCTGCGTCAGCTGACGACTTCATCGTTTACGTTCCAGTCCACGGTGATCCACCAGTACCAACTACCCTGAAAAATGAAGTCAGCAGCAGCCAGGGGAGCTGGGGCTTCTTCCCTGGGTGCAACCTTGCCTCAACCGCTGCAGCCAGAAGTCCTTACCCCTGCTGTCCTGGCAGGAGAATCCAGAAAAGTAAAGGCACAAGTGGCTGCAGCGCTCACCAGTGTGACCACCACCAGGACCCCGTCAGGTCCGACTTCTGGAGCTCCACATGACAGCCAGCTTGGCCTACAGGAGGCAGGAGCGTCCTCTGATCTCATTCAGTAGTAGTTTAAGCGAGGAGGACTTCAGGTCCCTCATCTGAGGAACCCTTCTACTGGCTGAGTGATTTAAAGGACACCTCTGGAGGACCTATGGGAGCCACAACATGGACTGCACCTGACGGGTGAGAGCTAGTTGGCACTTGTTTTGTTTAGTTTGTATTGCCCCCTGTTTGACTCTCACCCAGATGGACATGGCTTGTCAGGCCCCCCCTTCATTCTGCAGAAAATACCCAGTTGCGCCTAAGCACGTCTATTCCCCCCCCTTCTCAGGTTATTTGGAGCCCCCTTTGCAAAGGGGGTTCTCTGTTTGCTGCTATTTTATATTATCCATGTGGATTACATGTTACCTTTTTGGATTACATAATTACCTCACATGGAGTACAATTGAATTTTGAACTGTGTTCCAGTGTCTTATCATGCCAAGCAGCCACGAGGAGAGACTCAAACGTATATCTGAGCCTATTATGCTTGCAAATGTGAAATTGATTGCACTGAAATGTTTGCATAATTGTCTTTGCTGTATTTTAGCAATAATGTTTTTACAGGTTCAGCAACGTTCACGTACTTTAGCCCATTGTGTGTATTCTTTTTCAGGTACTGCAATGTGTCCTATTATGCACTTATTGTACAGTGTTTTTTAGTAAATTATGCACTTAGCCGGATAGCTAGCACCTTACTTTTCTACCTCATATGGACTGCCTCTAAAGACTGTACACCGCAGCCTAGCCTTGTGCGTATGACGCAAATCGCGAGTCAATAGTACGCTAAGGATTCGTACTCACTTTGTGCACTAATACTTACGTATTGCTTACTTTTAACAACACTGACTGTATATTCGTAATTTGTGTAGGAATTTCGCAAAACAACGTTTTTTTTTTAACGCAAATCCGACTGAATAAATTTGTATTAAGAACGAATCTTGTCAGAAATTTTTCGATTATTCGCTGAAGCGAATTTTGGATGATTCGCTCATCTCTACTCAGAATTTTATCAGTTTAATAAGACTTTACCATCTGTAGCCCTTATCTCTGAACTCCTGACAGCTCATAAATAATTTTTATCAGTTTGATAAAAATGTACTGTCTGTATCCCTTATCTCTGAAATCCTGACAGCTCATAAACAGTTTTTTTTCAGTTTGATAAGAATTTACCATCTGTAGACCTTATTTCTGAACTCGGAACAGCTCATAAACGATTCTTTTCAGTTTGATAAGAATTTACTGTCTATAACCCTTATCTCCGAATTCCTAACAGCTCATAAACATTTTTTATCAGTTTGATAAGAATTTATCATCTGTAGCCCTTCTCTCCAAACTCCTGACAGCTCAAAAACAATTTTTATCAGTTTGATAAGAATTTACTGTCTGTAACCTTTATCTCCCAAATCCTGACAGCTCATGAGCAATTTTTATCAGTTTGATAAGAATTTACCATCTGTAGCCCTTATCTCCGAACTCCTGAGAGCTCATAAACAATTTTTATCAGTTTGATAAGAATTTACTGTCTGTAACCTTTATCTCCCAAATCCTGACAGCTCACAAACAATTTTTATCAGTTTGATAAGAATTTAGCGTAAATGAGTTTTTAGGAGCTATCAGGAGTTCAGGGAAAAGGGCTATAGACTGTGCCATCAGAGCATCTCCCTGACAGATTCATTGTGAAGCAGAGAACAATAATCTGTAGGTACATTGAAACTGAAAGCTCCAGATGAAAAACTGTTGAAAATCTTTAATAAAGATCAATTGAAAAAATAATTGCTAGCTGAAAACAAGTAAAATTTGCTCCAAAAGGTGTCTTCCCATAACCTGTAACTTCACGAGTTTGAAATGTCCCTTTTGATTTAGTAACTAAATATTTAGAACTACAGCATATGATTTTTGATATTAATATCTAAAAATAAATACATTAACATATCTACAGTAGAATAAGAACAAACATCAGCCGTAAATCTAATATATAAAGCTGAGTGTATGTGTGTGTGTATGTCCGCTAAAGGAATCCGCACCGCTGCAGGTATAATCACAAAATTTGGCACACATGTACATAGGGTGTCCGGGAAGGTTTTAGAACAGTTTTCAGCTCTCCAGGATGTACCGTTCCTGAGATATTCCCAAAAAATGCATTAGCCAATAGTAGCCTGGTCACATGACCCTTATCAGCCAATAGAAGCTCACAGGCACACACCAGGTTTCTATGACAACCTAGCCAGTTCACTGCTGTAGGTCTGCATTAAAGAGACAGAGCGCTGTGGATGACATTGTTAAAGGAGTATTCCATTACCATAAATATAACTTATGTTTTAGACTAACTCATCATCAGTCATTACCTCATATAATGTAAATTTCACATATTTACCGTTCAGTAGTAATAAAAGATGTTTTCTTCCACTGCTACCACCTTCCTCCTAAATTACTATGGGATCGACCTGTAATTCAGGCCACCATCAAAAGAAGGACTTAAAAGCACCAGCCTCAGATCCCACTAAGTCACGCCCCTGACTCAGTCAGGCCACGCCCCTTCCATGCCGCATTTGACCGGGATTAAAAATATAGGTAAAAATCACCTTCTGTCAGCTGCAGGGGTGGGGGAAGGGTGACTTTCTCCCTGCAGCTCATTGCTCAGACTGCACTAGCTGTTGCTGAGAGTGAGCTGTTCAAAAGGACATCCCTGTGTCCATCCAGGCCCTGTGCATGACAGAGGACAGAGAGTCTGAAAGCCAGACCGTCCAGCCTAAAACAAGACCTCTGGCCACCGTAGGGGCAGGCTGCTGTTAGGGTGGCCAGATGTCCGGCTTTAGGCTGGACAGTCCAGTTTTCTGGCTTTCTGTTCTCCGCCCAGCACAGTGCCTGGACAGACACAGGGATGTCCACCCTTTCAGTAGCTCACACTCAGACAGCTTCTCCTCCGTGTCTTCACGGAGCAAGGGGGGCGTGGCCTCATGTTTAGTGGTGTGTCTTCATGGGAACTGGGGGCGCTGTTTCACGTTTGGGGGAATGGCCGGTGAGGTCTGACATTCTGGGGTGAAGACAGTGGCCACTCCACCTGCTGTGGAGGTCACAGTTAAAGGGGCGGGCTGCTGTAGAGGTCACTGTTAAAGGGGCGAGCTGCTGTAGAGGTTACTGTTAAAGGGGCGAGCTGCTGTAGAGGTTACTGTTAAAGGGGCGGGCTGCTGTAGAGGTTACTGTTAAAGGGGCGGCCTGCTGTAAAGGTCACTGTTAAATGGACGGGCTTCTGTAGAGGTCACTGTTAAAGGGGTGGGCTGCTGTAAAGGTCACTGTTAAAGGGGCGGGCTGCTGTAGAAGTCACTGTTAAAGGGGCGGGCCGCTGTAGAGGTCACTGTTAAAGGGGCGGGTTTCTGTAGAGGTCACTGTTAAAGGGGCGGGCACTGTAGAGGTCACTCTCGATATCTTTTAACGACACACACACACAAACAGTAAATTAAATAAATTAAATATACCCGGGCGAAGCCGGGTCCTTCAGCTAGTGATTTAATATAAATATATTAAAGTTATAAAAGTTATAAAAGTATATGAGCTTTCCATAACTTTTGACCAACTAAACCCCTGTAAGTAGGATTAGCGGTAAATATAACGCACATGTGATTTGGTATATTACCGGGGGACATAGATGTAAAAATTCTGGATGCTGTATTATAGATGTGAACAGCTGCTTCTGTCTTTTTTTTTCCGAAATGTGTATGAAAATCATCAATAAAAAATAGCTCATGAATATCCCTGAACCCAGACTTTATATAGCGTACATTACTGCAATGCACACGCATTTTCTGAATTGGGCAGGATGTACGATTTCTCTAGGGCTGCCAATAAAAACCTTTTTGCTCGCTTCAGAATGTTTCTTCCATCTGTGCACTCTAATTTATAGTTATCCTCAAGGCGAATAAGCTGTCATACTCCATTACCTCTTAAGGTTTAGTACTGAGAAGAGTTTCATAAAAAAAAAAATCTGACTAATTTCCCCCCTCAAAATCTCATACTTGACTGGAAATCTATGGCTTAAACATATAAAGACATATAGAAATGTATATGAGGGATACTGCAGAGTCCTTCCTGGAACATTGAGCATAGCCATTAGAAGACAGCAAGCAAGGGCAAGAGCAAGACAGAGTAGATAAATATTTCACTTGAAGATTAATGTTGGGCCAGGAAAGAGTTCATTCATGTTACCAGCTAACAAGCATCCAAGTGAAAAAAAAAGCTGCTTCATTGTACTGGTTAAGATGAAGAAGACGTAGAAAAAGCGAAGCTTGGCGCCAGAGCAACTTTAATGAATATGCTCTTGAATCGCATATTTAGAACTCTCCTGATATGTCTGCTTTAGTAAAAACATGTATTTCCCATTAAATAGCAACCCTGGGACATCTATCCTTAGAACTCTGGGTCATATTGTTCCTCTGTTATTCCTACTGGAAATTTAAAAAAATATAAACAAAGTCACAACTTGGTGTATCCACTCCCCTTGCCAGTAGAGTGGAACCCTATCCTGTGAGTACTGCTTGAGTGATATAGTCTTGAATGCACAACAACATGCTCTATTACAGGGATTTTCCGAGATCTTTTTAACTGATGACCTATTCTCTAGATTATTATGGAAGATTCCACTAGAATGTGGGAGGCAGAGGAAGGTGAGAACAGCGCTGCACTTTTTTTTTAAAAGTCTGATCTGAGGTGTTATTAGGGATCCAGTCTGAAGAAGTGCAGGCTGGGGTCTGATTGGATGCTGGGGTGGGGCTTTTGGAGGCTGGGGTGGGCGCTTATGTGAGTCTGAGCGGTGGTCTGATTTGAGACTAATGGGGGGGGTGTCTGAGCTGAGGCTAATGGAGGCTGGAGAGTATCTGATGGGGGTCTGATCAGAGGCTGGGGGGGTCTGATCTGAGTCTGATGGAGGCTGGGGGGTTTCGATGGGAGACTAATCTGAGGCTAATAGAGTCTGGGGACGGTCTGAGGGGGGTGTTATCTGAGGCTGATGGAGACTTTGGGGGTCTGATGGGGCTGATCTAAGGCTAATGGAGGCTAAGAAGAGTCTGATGGGGTGTGATCTGAGCCTGGGGGGGGGGGGGGCGTCTGATGGGGGTGTAATCTGTGGCTGATGTAGGCTGGGGAGTCTGATGGGAAGCTGATCTGAGGCTAATGGAGGCCGGGGAGGGTCTGATCTGAGGATGATGGAGACTTTGGGGGTTTGATCTGAGGCTAATGGAGGCTAGGAAGGGTCTTATGGGTCTGATCTAAAGGTTGGGGGGTTTGATGGGGGTGTAATCTGAGGCTGATGGGGAGTCTGATGGAGGTGGGGGGGGACAGATCCGAGGCTGAGAAAGGTACAAAGGCAGGAACATGGCCACTGTTCAGCTCACTAGGCGTGCATGGCAGCTAATGCCACAATCACATCTA
This sequence comes from Rhinella marina, assembly GCA_900303285.1. Lineage (NCBI taxonomy): Eukaryota > Metazoa > Chordata > Amphibia > Anura > Bufonidae > Rhinella > Rhinella marina. The sequence goes on from ONZH01007338.1 coordinate 23,991, forward strand.
TGTACGTCGTGAACTCCAGTGGAGGAACACATTGCCTGAATTCACTGTATCTGGCATAGCGGGATACCACAGTGACCCACTGGATCCCCATTCACTGTAATGGGATCCAGCCCCTTTCCGGCACATATGCATGTAGTATTTTGTCTGTCCAAAGCCCAGCATACATGCCATATACAGTGAATGGAACAGAGTGCCAGAATGCCACAACGCAAATGTGAACCCGGCTTAAAAAGACAGCATGTGATTGATGACATACCGTACATTGGGGGAGCACCATCATGGGACGCAGGAAGAGAAGGCAAGGGGGCAACCATGAAGGGGGCACATCAGTAAAATAAGCCAATGGTAAAAGTTGTTCTTAAAACTATTCAAAAAATATAGAAAATAATAGCTCGGAATATCCCTTTAAGAGGATTGTTGGAATTTTTGTATTTGTTAAATAATAAAAAAAAGTTCCGTAGAACTAAACCAGCGAAGGCTTCATGCTGTTCAGTGATATAGGATAGTTACTGGCACAGCTACAAGTACTGCCACAGCTCTGATGTCTGTGGTGTTTTATCGTAGACTTAGTATCATAAAACTGGCAAATAAATGTTAATGGGTAAATGGAGATAATATAACATGAACTGGGGACATATTGTTCTTCCATTAGGCACTGTCATTACTCATAGATAAGAATCAGGGCCGTATAAATAAAACCTCGCCGTCTTGTGCAAGTAATTAAATCTAGCAACGCTAGACAGGGGAACTTCACCATGATCACCCTGGCTCCATGGGATCACTGCACAAACAGGCAGAATACCATAACTGTTACATAACTTTACTTTCGTTTTTCATGCAAGGTACAAACATTTAATACTTACCCATTTCCATTTTACAAGCACCCCCTCTCAATAACAAAAGAACAATGTTTTATAAAATTTTTCAAATTTACATTCCATGTTGGGTGTCTAGCACCTATATTTTTTTACTAATTAAAACCAGATAGTGATGCCACTGTATATATCACTATCTGGTTTTAATATACTGTGGTCCCTCAAGTTACAATATTAATTGGTTCCAGGGCGACCATTGTATGTTGAAACCAATTTAAGTTGAGTAATCGGTTCCAAAACCCCAAAATGTCATCCAAGAGAGAAAATGAAGATTTAGGCTAGTTTCACACGAACGTTGTGTTTTGCGGTCCGCAAATTGCGGATCCGCAAAAAAAAACGGATGTCGTCCGTATGGCATCCGTTTTTTTTGCGTATCCATCGTAACAATGCCTATCCTTGTCCGTTTTGTGGACAAGAATAGGACATGTTCTATTTTTTTTGTGGGGCTACGGAACGGGCATACGGATGCAGACCGTACACAGTATGCTCTCAGTATTTTTTGCGGACCCATAGAAATGAATGGGTCCGCATTTTTCATGTGAAAAATGCGGATCGGAGCCCGCAAAAACAATGTTCGTGTGAAAGAGGCCTTAAGAGAAATAAGCAGATAACTAAGACAGATAAAGCAAGTTCTTACATATAACAGTCAGGAATAGCTGCTAAATAGTAAGGCCTGGTTCAGACATCAGTTATTTGATCAGTTATTTCCATCAGTTTTTGTGAGCCAAAACCAGGAGTGGAGGCTACACATAGATAAGGTCTGATAAAAAGATTTGCACCTGTTCTGTGTTTTTGACCCTCACCTGGTTTTGGTTCACAATAACTGATGGAAATAACTGATCAAATAACTGAAGTGTGAACAAGGCCTAACTAAGGCCTCTTTCACACTAGCGGCAGCAGGGATCCGGCAGGTGAAGGGTGCCACCGGATCCATGCTGCCGCAGGGACATGTGTGGGGCCGGAACCGCACTCCGGCCCCACACATGGACACAGTACATACACACAGACATATACACATACAAATACACATACATACTTACATGCTCCGGCAGGTCTCCACAGCGCAGGAGGAGCAGGATGGCACGCACATAGGATGATTCCCCACAGCGCCCTCTGCTGGGCGCTGGGTGGAATCGTCCAATGTGTGCGCCGTCCTGCTCCTCCTGCGCTGTGGAGACCTGCCGGGAGCATGTAAGTATGTATGTGTATTTGTATATGTCTGTGTATGTTTATGTGTATGTCTGTATGTGTGTATGTATGTATGTGTGCAGGTGACGGATCCATCATGAACTCCATTGAAAGTCAATGGAGGACAGATCCGTTCACCATTGTGTCACACCAAACGGATCCGTCCCCATTGGCTTTCATAGGGGGTCATGACGGATCCGTCTTGGTGCGGATGCCTGGACTGGAGAGCAAACCGCAACATGCTGCGGTTTGCTCTCCAGTCTGAAGACAGGACGGAATGCTTTTAGGAGCATTCCGTTGTCTTCAGTCCAGTTTTGTCCCCATTGACAATGAATGGGGACAAAACTGAAGCGTTTTATTCCGGTATTGAGCCGCTATGACGGAACTCAATACCGGAATTATAAAACGCTAATGTGAAAGTAGCCTTATACAGATATTTTACCAGAGAAGTGACCTTGATTGGTTGCATCTGAGTCTGAAGCATCGTATGTTGAGCCTAGTTTCAACTTACGATGGGTCAGAAAAGGCCATTGTAAGTTGAAAATATTGTATCCTGAGGCCATTGTATCTTGTGTGATCACAGTATACAGTACAGACCAAAAGTTTGGACACACCTTCTCATTCAAAGAGTTTTCAGTATTTTCATGACTATGAAAATTGTAGATTGACACTGAAGGCATCAAAACTATGAATTAACACATGTGGAATTATATACTTCACAAAAAAGTGTGAAACAACTGAAAATATGTCTTATATTCTAGGTTCTTCAAAGTAGCCACCTTTTGCTTTGATTACTGCTTTGCACACTCTTGGCATTCTCTTGATGAGCTTCAAGAGGTAGTCACATGAAATGGTATTCCAACAATCTTGAAGGAGTTCCCAGAGATGCTTAGTACTTGTTGGCCCTTTTGCCTTCACTCTGCGGTCCAGCTCACTCCAAACCATCTCGATTGGGTTCAGGTCTGGTGACTGTGGAGGCCAGGTCATCTGGCATAGCACCCCATCACTCTCCTTCTTGGTCACATAGCCCTTACACAGCCTGGAGGTGTGTTTGGGGTCATTTACCTGTTGATAAATAAATGATGGTCCAACTAAACGCAAACCGGATGGAATAGCATGCCGCTGCAAGATGCTGTGGTAGCCATGCTGATTCAGTATGCCTTCAATTTTGAATAAATCCCCAACAGTGTCACCAGCAAAGCACCCCCACACCATCACACCTCCTCCTCCATGCTTCACGGTGGGAACCAGGCATGTAGAGTCCATCCGTTCCCCTTTTCTGCATCGCACAAAGACACGGTGGTTGGAACCAAAGATCTCAAATTTGGACTCATCAGACCAAAGCACAGATTTCCACTGGTCTAATGTCCATTCCTTGTGTTCTTTAGCCCAAACAAGCCTCTTCTGCTTGTTGCCTGTCCTTAGCAGTGGTTTCCTAGTTGCCTGTCCTGAGCCAGTGGTTTCCTGGTTGCCTGACTTGAGCCAGTTTCTTTGTAGCGCTTGATGGTTTTTGCGACTGCACTTGGGGACACTTTCAAAGTTTTACCAGTTTTTCGGACTGACTGACCTTCATTTCTTAAAGTAATGATGGCCACTCGTTTTTCTTTACTTAGCTGCTTTTTTCTTGCCATAATACAAATTCTAAAAGTCTATTCAGTAGGACTATCAGCTGTGTTTCCACCTGACTTCTGCCCAACACAACTCATGGTCCCCACCCCATTTATAAGGCAAGAAACCCCACTTATTAAACCAGACAGGGCACACCTGTGAAGTGAAAACCATTTCAGGTGACTACCTCTTGAAGCTCATCAAGAGAATGCCAAGAGTGTGCAAAGCAGTAATCAAAGCAAAAGGTGGCTACTTTGAAGAACCTAGAATATAAGACATATTTTCAGTAGTTTCACACTTTTTTGTTAAGTATATAATTCCACATATGTTAATTCATAGTTTTGATGCCTTCAGTTTGAATCTACAATTTTCATAGTCATGAAAATACAGAAAACTCTTTGAATGAGAAGGTGTGTCCAAACTTTTGGTCTGTACTGTGTATATATATATATATATATATATATATATATATATATATATATATTTAAAATGCACATACACATGCATATACCTTACACTTGCATTTACACATTATGTAAACCTATAAATGTAATGCATACAGTATGTATACACACTAGACACATATATGCATATTACAGTACACACATGTTCACAGTACACACATACAGTATAATCATATGAAAGATGCTCACATACACATTACACATACATATAAATTCCACATTTATGGAGCACATAAGTACATATATACATCATACAATTGCACACATTACGCATATGCACATTAAAGGGGTTGTCTGCATTATTTATCTTGATGACCTATCCGCAGGATAGGTCAATAATATCAGACTGCTGGTGGTCCGACACCCGACACACCCGCCAATCAGCTGTTTGAAGAGAAGGCCACGCTCCCGCAGTCGCAACCGCAGTGGTGAGCAGTGTACAGTAACTACAAGAAGCCGTCCCATTCACTTGTATGGGATGGGTCTGCAGTATACACTTGAATAGGAAGGAGTCGCCCCATAGAAGTGAATGGGTCGGTTACATGTAATTACACCACTCACTGCTGCAGTTGTGACAGCGAGCGGATAAACAATGAAGAGAAGACAGTGCTGGCACAGAATGTGGCCTTCTCTTCAAACAGCTGATCGGCTGGGGTGCCGGGTGTCAAACCCCCAACGATCTGATATTGATGACCCATCCTGAGAATACTGTAGGTAATCAGTACAAATAAGTCAAACAACCACTTTAAATATACACACATTACATGTGCATGTACACATTACACACTCCTTACATTATAGAATGTAATGTATACACATTAAGCACATACACACAGTATATACACATTACATACACATTATGCATATAAACACATTTGGGATCATTTATCAAACTGGTGTAAAGTAGAACTGGCTTAGTTGTCCATAGCAACCAATCAGATTCCACCTTTCATTTTTCACAGCTCCTTTGGAAAATGAAAGGATGAATCTTATTGGTTGCTATGGGCAACTAAGCCGGTTCTACTTTACACCAGTTTGATAAATGACCCCAATTATGTACATGCAGTACACACATACACTTGGATCTCTGGCTCAGGAGCAGGAGCCATTGCTTCTTATCCCCTTCCACCAGTCGGCAACAGCAGCAGAAGAGGAGGACACACACAGGACTGAGAGTCTCCATTCCAGGTTCCTCATCTGCCCTCAGCCTTGCATTGTGTCTGGTGACTTCACCCCCCCCCCACCTCTCCCGGTACCGACTACCGAACTTACTATATGAATCTATTTCACAAGAGGAAACTCCTGCTATTCTAATGAGCGAGCTGCTGCAATGTATTGTACGTTAAAGCCCTAGTGATTTGGCACACAATACACCGGGGCAGATTTATCATCCCGGCGTATTGCTATGATAACCAGGCGAACTGCCGGTTGATGCGCTTGATTTATAGTGAGGCGTACGCTGGCTAGTATAGATTTCAGTTAAGCTGATAAATGTGGGGAGAGGGAGGCTACCAAACCCCGTTCCCTTTGCGCCCTTGCCTCAACCTCTTTTTTGGGAAAGGTGAAGAAAAGGCACTTGTGTGAAAATTTTTGTCCATGTGCAGTTGAAAAAGTTTTTTTTTAAATAAATGCAATCTTTATAATAACTCTGCTCCACAGTGCTGTACTCAGCTAGCTTTTGAACTCTCATAGAAATTAATGAAGCTGCCACATATACAGTATGTGCAACCGGCTGCAGGGGGTATGGGGCCATCATTCTCATAATTGATGCGGGTCCCAGTGGTAGGACCCCCTCCAATCTAATAGCTATCCCTTGTGGATAGCTGATCGCTTATAACAACCGGAATACCCCTTTAACATCCATTGCATCAACCTGATCTAAGAAACTACTGACATTAATAAATTTGACACAGAGCTGGTTTTATGGTTTCTTCTCTGGATGAAAACTGATGTGCCACCACTCTCTTTAATGAACCATATATCTGTTCATACAGGGTATCACTTATGGACGCGTTTCGGCTAAAAGCCTTTTTCAACAAGTAAATGACAGAGTATACAGCCTCTCCTTAAATCATTTACAGGCAAGGTCACATGGCACATAACGTCCAACGCCCACATAGGGCGGTATCATGAATAAACATGAGCTCCTAAACAACAAACAGATGCAAAGAATAAAGATAAGATTAGCACACAGTGCCAGAACGATACCATGTAGCTATCAGTTGAATAATGTCAATATTGGGACGAGGTCAGTGGAGAAACAATACACAAGTTGTAATAAGTCATAAAATGATACGGTCACACATTATAAATGCATCACTTCATATTCACGATTTAGTCCTCTCGGATTGGGTGTACCCAGCATATGGATCCAGTAAGCTTCCCTCCTTAACAACAACTTTTTAATATCCCCCCTCTTCTAGGTCTCCTGATCTGCTCTATGACCTGGAATTTCAATTGAGCTACTGTGTGTTTAAGTTTCTCAAAATGGGAAGGAAGCGGCAGTAGCAGATTTTTGGTTCTGATGGTCGACTTGTGCTTGCAGATACGATCTCTGATCGTCTGCATTGTTTCACCCACGTAGAGTAAACCACATGGGCACTTTATGGGCTCATTAAGACGGCCATATGTAAAGGTCCCCATCTGTTCCTCAATCTCAATGTCTCCACAAATAATACAGAGCATGTCCTATTCTTGCCTGCAATCGCGGACAACAATAGGCTTTTCTCTATAGCGCTGGCCCTGCGCATTTCCGCAAAATGCGAAAGGCACATGGCTTGACCGGTATCCGTGTTTTGCAGATCCACAATTTGCAGACTGCAAAACACTTATGTCATCTGAATGAGCCCCAAATGCACTCACACAGCTGATAATCAGTGAATTGGACCTTAGGAGGACTCAGATGGTAATTATGCACATGTTCTTTCACAGGTAAATCCCAAAACCTAGCCTCCTGGCAGGGGCGTAGCTAAAGGCTCATGGGCACTGGTGCAGGAGATCAGCTTGGGCCCCCCTTCCCGCAGTGCTTTGTGGTCAGGGGCAGGGATGCACATAGCCTTCATATTGCCTGAGACAAAAATTGAAACAGCACCCCCCCCCAATGCCAAATTCTTGACCTCACCCCTTCCCTCCAGTCAGAGGTGTAACTTGACCAGCAGGCACTTTCTATAATACTGGTGTCTTCTTATGTGGCACAAGGGTCTTTGGCCCCCCTCAGGCTCCTGGGCCCGGTAGCGATTGCTACCTCTGCACCCCTTATAGCTACGCCCCTGCCTCCTGGGGAAGAGGAGGCGAAGGTTGGGACCCTTCCTATAATTGAAGCACCAGCTTTCTGTAACCCAGTGATTTTGCACTTACCCATTCACATATGTAATTATGAATGGTGTGTAAAAGGTGGATGCCATGCGTGCCTGGTGTGAAGTCAGACAGTATTCTCATCACTAGCAAAACATTTATAGTTTGAAGTTTAATTCAATAACTTCAGCAAGAAGTTCTGCCACAGATTGCTGTTAAGGCTTCATTCTTTTCCACAGGGGGCTTAGCACATTATAATAATGCTATTCACACATTTCCTTCATAAGTCTGTAGGCAATAAGCTCAATAGCTCATACATTTCTTCATTATCATTCCAGTGAAGTGATCTGTTAGAAGTGACTATATTCCAATGTGTACTCAAGAATAAATATATGCTAACGCTGCAAGGCTGCAGAACCTGACTTCACCTATAGCAGTTGCTTTTCCCACATGCTAAACAATGGCTCTTGGTGCTCAGATGCCCCTAGGATTTTACTAGAGCAGAATTACTTAAAGAGTCACTGTTCTTTCACACAGTTTCATTTCATTTAATAGAGAATGGTGTAACTAGCCAATTTTTATATCACATCATTTAAAAATATGCCTGCATCCACCTGAAAAAAAGCTCATGGCCACTAGGAGTCTCACTTCCACCTAACTTTTAGTCCTCTGCCTGTTGTCAGGCAAGATCCATCCCTGGTAATGGCTGAGAAGAGTTGGGGTGTTTAAAAGCTAGCTGAGATCCTGAGTCTGATAAAACAACTGCTTCTAAACATCATAGGAGCCTCCTGCTTTCCTTTACGTGTGATTTTTTCCTCATTATCAGCTTTTTGAGCTCCCTAGAAGAAAACAAACATAGTGGGAAGTAAAGGAGGTCACTGCATACTATACTGGCAGAAGGGAGACACATACTGCTTATGAGAGAAATGAATCTAGCTATGCAGCAAGAAAACATATCTGAAGCACATATTAGACAAGAAATATTGAATAATAAACTCACTGGTAGGGGACAGAAAAGTGGATGAGGATGGCAACAGATGAGGGAGATGGAATGCGGCAATGGAAAGGTGAACCCACAATAAACACAACTAGAATATAGACAACAATAAGAATGGGGGACCACAAATCCCAGGATGTACTCAAACAAAGCCAAAGGACTGGGATTTATGATTCTGGAAACTACTGCATGTAGCATTCGCTATACCCAGCAAAGTGGCACAGAAACTAAAGGTATTAAAGGCATAATAATAAAAATAATAAAAAGTTAAGTCAGATGCCAGCCTTTGAAGAGGCCCCAAGTTTTCCTCTTATTGAAGTGAATTGTCACAGCATATTGATCCAAATACGTGCATCACTCAACACCTTTCGTCAGTGGGTTTGTGTAGAATGCCGGGAAGTCTGTATACTGCTGGCCCTGGCTTGAATCGCTCCCAATGTTATTTAGCGTAGGTGTAAATTGCACAAAGACAGTCTGAATATCTGGAAGATAAAAAAACAACCAAGCTACATTTTGGCAAATCTCCCTCAGTGTTTCTGGGGCGCTAATCACACACATCAATGATCCTTGAGTGCCTTTTTTTGGATCACTTTTGCTAGGTACTATCCACTGCATAACAGGAGCACCCCTGAGACCTGCTGTTTTAAAGATGCTCTGACCCTGGTCACTATTACAATTTGACTATTTTCAAAAGTCATTTAAACTTGACCATTCAACACATCTCCTTCAAGAACGACTGTTCACTTACTACCTAATTTATCTTCACGCCTTGAGAACGGCCTCTTCATTTACTTGTGTTAGTGGTTTTAAAGGTGTTGGCCAGCAGGAGTAAATTTTTTATATATGGTCCACAGCTAAAAAAAAAGAAGAGGGATTTACCACTTCAACGATCCTCTTCTTGGTCTTAACAGAGTTTTACAGAGGACGCAGCTAATAAATAGTGATTAAAGATGAGCAACTGGAGTCTAAAGTAATTTTGTAAAACTTGGAATTGCATCGCTTTGCGTCACTTTGGGTGAAGACAAAAGTAAGAGACTAGATAGCAAAATATGAGTTCTAGGGACCTAAGAGTGTCACACATAAATTTTCAGGTCAATTGGAGCATGTTTAATTCGAGTAGGATCTTTTCGGACCAGCATCGAAACAGTCAAACGATTTGGCTGAATCAAACCCGATTTGAACTTTGAGTGATTCAGTCATCTCTAAAAGTGATCATACAAAAACTACTGCGATACATTTAATTTTTAAAAGCAGATATGTTTAAAATGACTTCAGTTACTGCATATTGTAGCCTCTTTTGGCCTTTGTTCTAGGGTTCCCTCTTTGCTAATGCCACTGCCAGAAAAGTAAGAAATGTCTTCCATATTAATCCTTATTGACCTTACTTGGGGCAAGATATCTCTTACTGTGCGCAGATAATTCTAGGTTCTTTTGATTTTTTTTAATAAAAAAATTATTCTAAATGCTCAGTGTCAGTGAAATTTCAATTTCTCAGTGCCCTTTCCTTCAAGTCTACAACGCTCCTTTACATCCATAGGCATTAAACTCTATCCATATGTTAATCACATTCATATATACCTCTCCTGGCTGACCTGACTCATGACCTGACTCTCTTCTCATGAATATCGTCTTCTGACATTCTGCTATATTCTATCATCTTTTACTGTGTCATTTTCATTCCATGTAGATTCCATCTTTTCCACAATTCTGTCAAATCCTTCTGATAATGTTATCCATACTCATAAGGCTAGGAGGATTTTAATTAACTCCCTCTTTTCCTACCCAGACTCTTGCAGACTTCTTGCTATTGACATCTTATGGATGATTTTCTTATCTCCATTCACTCCAGACAATATATATAACAGCTTTAGGGTACTGCTACGCTACGTAATTTTTTTTTTTTTTTTTAGCTTTTTACAAACGGCATGAAATTCATGCATTTTTTACAAGCCTTTTTGGTTTTTTAGTTACCCAATATTTTTAGTTACCCAATGGAAGAGATTTATCAAGGCTAGTATTCCAATTCTTGATCTCCCCGCATCTGAGGCAAGATGTGCCTAATTTATTACGAGACCGTTGACGCTTAATAAATTAGGCACGTCTCTGCCCTGCCGTGCTCAAGTCTATACCAAGTAGGAGCTAGCGCAGACTTGTGCTATAACACCAGGTTCTCGCGACGGTTATAGTAAATCTGGAGGGGCGTGCTAAACTCTGTACCTCCCCTAAGCCCCATCCCTTTTCTCACTACTTTTGAAAAGTGGCTAGAACCTCTTAAAGAGGACCAGTCACCTCTCCTGACATGCCTGTTTTAGTATCTACATGCATTCTCCATGTAATAACAATTCTAGAACATCTAGTCTTATGGCTCTATGTTGTGCCATTCCTTTATTACTTCTACTATTTCATTATGGAAGCTCTCATTAGTACCAGAGGACCAGGAAGTAGTGAAGGCTCGGTACTCACCGCTTCCTGATCCTCGGCTGTCGGCTGTGCTGTGGCTGTGCACAGCGTGAGGGCGCTCTGTGACAAGTCAGGTCACAGTACAGCCGACGACGTTGGCATCCAAAGTGAGAGAGGTAAGTGTTTTTTTTTAAATTTTATTTGCTCTGAGGCTGGGGGCTGCTCTGAAGTTGGGGGCTGATATATGGCATGCGGGCTGATCTGAGCATGGGGGCTGCTCTGAGGCTGGGGGCTGATATATGGCATGGGGGCTGACATGATGCTGGGGGCTGAATTGGGGCTGATCTGAGCCTGGGGGCTGATATGAGGCATGGGGGCTGATATATGGCATGGGGACTAACATGAGGCTGGTGGCTGATACATGGCATGGGGGTTGATCTGAGCCTGAGGGCTGATATATGGCATGGGGGCTGATCTGAACCTGAGGGCTGATATATGACATGGGGGCTGCTCTGAGGCTGGTGGGTGATATATGGCATGGGGGCTGTTCTGAGCCTGGGCGCTGATATATAGCATGGGGGTTGTTCTGAGCCCGGGGGCTGATATATTGCATCGGAGCTGTTCTGAGCCTGGGGGCTGATATATGGCATCAAGGCTGCTCTGAGCCTGGGGGCTGATATATGGCATGGGGGCTGACATATGGCATGGGGGACTGATATGAGGCATGGGGGGGCTGATCTGAGGTATGGGGATCTCATATGAGGTCTGAATAGGGGGTCTTATTAACATTTGGGGTCTGATCTGAAGTCTGATTGAGGGTCTTATTAACATTGGGGGTATGATTGGGGCTTTGAGCTGAGGTCTGATTAACATTAGGGGTCTGATTGCTGGTCTGCTCTAAGGTCTAATGACAAATATTTTTTTCTTATTGTCCTCCTCTAAAACCTAGGTGCGTCTGATAGGGTGAAAAATATGGTATGTAAAAGGCTTGTATCTTATCAGAGTCATCACTAAGATCAGGAATAACAGTAAAGTCTCCACTATTGTTTGCACTAAAGAACAATCAATGTACAGATCCAGCCAAGCTAAACTTGATGGTTAACACGTTAAGTAAACAATGTCAAGAAAGCTGACTTTTTCAATGGATTTCAATGGCTTTTGTCACGAGATAACTGAGATAACACTGTGCCATGTGTTATCAGAGTGAATTGTAGCTCAGCTACATCTGTACTCAATGTCCCTATTGCTGTAATGTACATAATCATTTGTTCTGTGGATTTTCGTTTTTTGCAACGTGCATCTCTCTTCACTTTCCTGGATCTTCTGGCTCAGCAACTGTCACATTGGATTATACCGTTTGCAGCTCTCGCTATTTTCACGACGCCATTGTCAGCGGCTGTCAGTCATTTGTCTCGGTGGATAAAAGAGTTGTTGCTGTAAGAAGCGATGAATTGTATTTTCTGCCATATTTTTCCCATGGAAAGCTGAATGTAAAGCAAACCTGTCAGTCTGAAGTTGTATATCCTTCCAAATAATAACCTAGAACAGTAAAAAGCAAGCACCCATCAAGGTATACTCTAAAGAGGAGTCAGCCGTTCACATGACCCAAGAGGTTTCCTGTAAAGTAGAAATAACGAAAGCCGCAGCGCCGTGCTGGATTCGTATAATGAAGTAACAATAGCCAGAGCGAGACAGAAATAACTACGGATTATCAGGGAATAATATTATATATACGCAGGTAATCTGCACTCACTGTACTGCGGATAAATGTTGATTTGATTTATTCCAAGTCACATAGACATGCACACATGACACTTTTTGGCTGACAATGTCATATAGATTGTGGTTTCCTTTATGTGTGTTGTATCGTCACCCACTGTCCCAAGTATGGTGTCCTCCTTTTGGGGGTGTGATCTCCTCCTTTTGGGGGTGTGACATCCTCCTTTCTGAGGTTATAAAAATGGCCACTCTACTGCCAGTACACACACAGAAATAATTACTACTGTATGTGTGACCAGTCAAGTCTCAGGCTGTAATGGATGTCTGTCTTGATGAAGTGACATCATCACGACTTCTGGATTGCTTAGAAAGCGCACAGACCAAGAGTCATCCTCAGGCTTGTCCTCATCTACTAATCCCAGCAGGTGCCATTAAGTCATTGCATTACGCCTGTTTGGAGAGCGGGATGTACTCCGTTCATTGGGAAAATGGGCTAGGTAAGTATTACAGATTTTTATTTTATTTACACTACTAGGACCGTCACATAAGGGGGAGTACTACAGTGTGAGGGCATTAAGGGGGAGCACTGCTGTGAGGGTGGACTAAGATTGCATAACTACTGGTGGGAGGGGGCACTAAGAGAGTGTAACTACTGTGGAGGGTACTAAGAGGGTGTAACTATTGTGGGGGCACTAACAGGATATGCTAATGTGGGGGGCAGTAAGGGGGCATAACTATTGTGTGAGGGCAATAAGGGGGCATACCTACTATGTGGGGGCAGTAAGAAGGCATAATTACTGTGTAGGGACAGTAATGCAGCATAACTACTGAGTGGGTGGAGGGTCTACGGCAGGTGTGGGCAGTCTTGACTAAACATGGAAAGGTGGGTTGCGGGGAAATTGCCTGGAAAGGAGTTGGAGGACTGGAGGCCCATTCAATAATTTGCTATGGTGCCAAGCTTTTTCTAATTATGCCCCTGATTCCTGTGTTTCTGTGGGTTTCGTCCCACTCCTCAAAAACATAAAAATAGGGTAAAGGTGTTGTCTCATTAAAAAATCCTACATTTTTAATGTCCCTTGCTGGTGTAGTTTAAGACCTTTTTCCACGTCATAAAACAGCGTAGAAAATGGAAATTGAGATGGTCCGTCCGACCCTCTTCCCCCTTTTTCTGCCACCTCGGAAAAGTGACGTGCGCAAAAGCTCTTTGCGACAAAATCTGCACCTTAAATACGACAAAAAGTGGTGTATGTTTCATAATAAATGACCCCTAAAGCATCTTGAAGTTCCCCATTGACTGCTCTCACCCAACAAAAATAATCATAGATCTTGTTGTTTGAGATGTAATACTGTTTCTATATACTAGTCCTATAAGCAGACCATGTGTGTACATTATGCTTGAAAGATATAGTCTACTTAGCAATTTCACTTTTTTCTGACACATATTCATTAGATTAATGATAGGACAGAAAATTCTGAGCCAGAAAGATATTTGGAAGTAAGAAAATAAAATGAATTATTAATAGATCAACAATTTTCTAGACCAGGTCATCACAACACTGTTAATTTCAGCTACGGGGCCTGGCCAGAGAATCTGAAGTACCTGAGACTATAAATACCTATTGTTTAGCGTAGACTCCAAATTTGTTAGGATAAGAGATATCAGTTACAATCAAGTAATACCTGGGAGCAACTTTAAAAAAAATATTACTAACTTGTGTTCAGCTGTCCCATCCAGTCTTCGTTATAGATGCAAATCATGCAAAAGTATTAGGCAGAAGTGGAAAAAATGCTGCTAAAGTATGAATGCTTTCAAAAATAGAAGTGTTAATAGTTTAAATTTTAATTTATTCTGCAGCAGGACAATGATCCCAAACATACAGTCAATGTCATTAAAGGGGCAGTCCAAGTTATTTTTATTGATGACCGATACTGAGTATAGGTCATCATCAATAACAATAACTTGGACAACACTTTAAGAACTATCTTCAGCATATAGAATAACAAGGAGTCCTGGAACTGATGATGTGGTCTCCACAGAGCCCTGATCTCAACATCATTGAGTCTGTCTGGGATTACATGAAGAGACAGAAGAACTTGAGCAAGCCTACATCCACAGAAGATTGGTGGTTAGTTCTCCTAGATGTTTGGAACATCCTTTTAGCTGAGTTCCTTCAAAAACTGTGTAGAAGTGTACCTAGAAGAACTGATGCTGTTCACATGCACATCGAATAATGATTTGATTTCTCTTCTGTTCATTTACTGATAAAAATAAACTAACACCTTTATTATACTGTACCTGCCTAAAACTTTTGCATACTACTTTACATCTACATCATGGGGTTAAGCATGAGGGTACCTGTTAGACAAAGAGATTCCTCATGTCCAACACGTGCATTTTTTCTGCACGATTTCCGTGTAGAAAACCTGCAGCATAATACAGTATTAGCAAAGTGTATGAGATTGCACAAATCTCATGTATACTTTGCACATTTTTTCTGTGCAGAAATTAACCTGTCATACGGATTTCCAAAAAGACAGCACGTCAATTTATGTTTGCGATTTAAAGGGGTATTCCCATCTCACAAATGTAGTTTGTATAGTTAGATATAGCCATACCAATATTATTACTAATAGAATGTATTTATATAAAATGTACCGTTTAGAAGATTTTCCTATTTGTATATCCATTGTCCCACACACATCAGTCAGGCCGTTGCCCCTGGTTACGGCCACCGTAGCCGTGTAGTAGTGGTGGTCAGCTTGCTCTTGTTCAAACCCGCTCTGAGGTAACTGCTGTATTGTGAACGCACATTGCATGAGCATGCGCAGACACATCTTAGGGTACTTTCACATTTGGGTTTTGGACACTTCCGTCCAAAACGCAATCATCAGGATCCGTCCAAAAGGCAGACTTTATAAACGGATCTTGCTCCATAGAGATGAATTGATCTTGGAACAGGATCTGTTTCTCTGCGTTTTGGAAGCGCAGACAAGAATACTACAAGCTGCGTTCTTGTCTGCGCTTCCAAAACGCAGAGAAACGGATCCTGTTCCAAGATCAATTCATCTCTATGGAGCAGAATCCGTTTACAGTACAAAGTCTGTGTTTTGGACGGATTCTGAATATTGCGTTTTGGACGGAAGTGTCCAAATCGCATATGTGAAAGTATCCTAAGATGTGTCCCGTCATGCTCATGTAATGTGCTTTCACAATACAGCAGTTACCTCAGAGCGGGTTTGAACACGAGCAAGCCGGCCACCACTACTACACGGCCGCGATTGTCGTAACTAGGGGCAACGGCCTGACTGATGTGTGTGGGACAATGGATATACAAATAGGCAAATCTTCTAAATGGTACATTTTATATAAATACATTCTATTAGTAATAATATTGGTATGGCTATATCTAACTATACAAACCACATTTGTGAGATGGGAATACCCCTTAAGCTGTGGTTTTCACCCTTTTCCAATGAAGGGTGAGATCCAATCTGCACCAAGAACCACTGTTAGAAATTGTGGATTTTGGTGCGGATATGGTGCAGAAAAGCACATAAATCCTCATGGAAAAACATGGGGATGCTATGTTTGTTCACGAGTACTCATGTACAGATGGTCTAATATTAAAAGGAGTATGTCACCTCATTTTCACCTATATAACTAACAGCACTGCCCCACAGAAGATTGCATACACATCCCAGACATACAGTACCTGTGTGCACTGTGTGTCTGTATTACATGTCCAGGAAAAGCACTTTTATTCTGCAGGAAAACAGCTCCCAAGTGCCCGGCTGAAAGTGACAGTAAAACAGCTTTCTCTCCTGACTCAATGTCTAACAGCTATATCTTCTGATATACTGGATGTAATGCTGTGATTTTGGTATCATTTGGAAGCTTGGAATGTCAGCTTTCAAGCAATATACTGCACACTCAAGATTTTTCTTTTAAATGCAAGTAGAAATCTTTTATTTCTTTGATATGTCCTCCATGTATTATACATGCAAAGAAAATTGACAAAATGCCTTTAAGGTAAAGTGACTGTAGATATATTGACGTTTCGGTCACATCCGGACCTTGGTCACAATAGTCACAGGTAAGGCAGAGTGTGGGCTTGATGGAGGGCCCCCGTGGACAGCGTGTATGCGCTGTGGGGGAGTTGAGGATGTGACCGAAAAGTATATCTACTGTCACTTTACCTTAAAGGTATTTTGTCAATCTCCTTTGCATATATAATACATGGAGGACATATCAAAGAAATAAAAGATTTTTACTTACATTTAAAAAGAAAAATCTTGAGTGTGCAGTGGTATTTTCTTTTTATTTCAGATTACATCCGCTCCACTTAAGCACCTCACTCAGTGAACGAGTGCAACCCACTTTGATTTATTTAGCTTTCAAAGAAGGCCAGAACCATTTTTCTATCTGCTACCAATCCCAAGATATGAGCAGCTAAAGCAGCCCTCCCCTCTTCAGTCTGGTTTGCTTTGAGCACTTGCAGCAGCAGAGCTGGGCATTTGGGAGCTGTTTTCCTGCAGAATAAAAGTGCTTTTCCTGGACATGTAATACAGGCACACAGTGCACACAGGTATGTCTGGGATGTGTATGAAATCTTCTGTGGTACACTGCTCTTAGTTATATAGGTAAAAATGAGGTGACAGACTCCCTTTAAGAAGGGTGCAGACAAGGTTCTGGAGCGCCTAAAAACCATCATAAATAACACAAAGCTACCGTATTCATTGTACGTTACAGTGCATCTACATACCTCGTAGACAAAGGACATTTTGAACATGTGGAATATTACTTCTTTCCTGGCTAATTACAGTACACGGTGCAGCAAGGACATTATGTGCAGGCAATTCTTGTTTCTGTTGCATTTTAACCTCCTCACCTGCGCTCATTCATGGATGTGACCTTTCTCGCCTCTTCTGCTGCATACAGATAAGTACTATATGAGTTTTTCTTCCCTGCCTGTAATTACAATGGTGATAAGATCGATTGTTACTATAAAAGTCTGTTTCGTTTTGGTTTTTTTTACCTTTTTTAAGGCAAAAAACACTTCTTGTCTAAATTATAATCTTTAAGGATTAGAACAGAAAAAATTAAAATAATCATGTGAGAAGCCAGACACAAGTTCACACTTGTTCTACTAACCCTGATAAAGTGACTCTTGTTGAGCGCCATTGATTACAGATAATGATTTATTTAGTCCCTTCATACATTGGCTAGGTGTATGCACTCCTCTTGATAAACTACATGCTACTCCATAGAAAATGGCATCCTCTGACTGTCATGTGGATCAATAAAGTTTAGTTATACAGCTGGGTTACACAATGAAATACATAGAAATTTGATCAGATCCAATTGCTGTAAGGCTATGATGAACATCTTCGGGGCATATCTATTATTTTTTATTATTATTATTTATTTTATTGTTGCATTCTACTAATTTTTAACTACAAATTATTCAGTTGGTCTTAATTAAAAATGTATAAAGGGGTTCTCCGGGCTTTTTAATATTGATGATCTATCCTCAGGATAGGTCATCAATATCAGATCAGCGGGGTTCTGACACCCGGCACCCCAGCTTATCAGCTGTATGAGGAGACGCAGTGCACATGAAGAGAGAAGGGAGTCGGTTGTGTGCACTGCGCATGCGTCTCCTCATACAGCTCATCAGCGGGGGTGCTAGGTGTCGGAACCCCACAGATCTGATATTGATGACCTATCCTAGGTCATCAATAGTAAAAAGCCCAGACAAGACAACTTCTTCAACCATTTTCTCTATGACTCTGATTGAAGCCCTGACAGGTCATGTAGTATAGTCCTTACCTCTGAAATCCTAACAGCTCATAAACACTCATAATCGCAATAATTAGGGTTTATGAGCTATCAGGAGTTCAGTGATAAGGGCTGCACATGAGCTGTCATCTGATAAGAGTAAGTGTAAAACAGAAAGTGGCGGTCTGCAAATAGACTAAAATTAGCACAAAAACTGCTGAACGTTTTAATAAAGACCAAATGAGAAATTGAATTTAATGATTTTTAGCCCTAAAAGAGAAAAATGCAATCATAAATATTGTCCCCAAAGGTGTTCATCAAAGCCTTTAAGAAATGAAGCTAAATAGTAACAGACAATAAATCAGTTTTAATAAATCAATCATGATCTTTCCTACAGGCTAGAGATGAGCGAATCATCCAAAATTCGCTTCGCCGAATATTCGTCGAACTTTTCAAAAGATTCGTACCTCATATGAATCTATTTGTCGAAGCTGCATACAAAACATATGTTATTATGTGGTGTTTTGCGAACATTCGCGCACTAATAACGAACATACAGTTGTTAAAGGTACTCAACTTATGTGAACACGTACGCATGAGCGTACAAATTGCGTACGAAAATGACGGGCTTTGCTGGAGTGGAATGGTGGAGCAGGAGGAAAGCTCTGAGTCTGACCTCTGGCTACATGATACTGTATCAGCAGATGACAGCAGATCATCCGGCTGTGATTGAGATGAGTGTGCCATCCACTCCACTACCTCATCCACTTTCTCCTCCACTACAATTTTGCGCCTTGGTGGGTTAGCCTGGTGGAACAGTGGCCAACTATTGCGAATTCTACAAGTAGAAGCTCCGGCTACAGGTCCTTTGGCACTGCTGCCCTGTGCCACCTTCTCCTTTTTGGAGCTCGAGGTCTGGCTGGAACCCTTTTGCTTTTCCATGCCAGACATTTTTCACTTTAATGTGGCCTTGCAGCTGGTCTTTGTCTCTCTCCCTGCCTGATTCATTACTAGCCCTGCACTGGCCCTGCACTTGCCTGCACTGGCCCTGCAGTATCCCTAATATGTATAATATGGATTCCCAGAACAATTACACCCCAATTTTAACAAAACAGTTCTCTGTTTCTCAGAACTTCACAAACAGTGCTTCTGCTCATCTCAGCAGTTGCAGCACAAATGATGCGTCACTGGCTTACCAAGCCTGAGCCAATCAGAGAAAGCCCTTCCCACTAGGTCAGGTGACCGCTTTCTTCCCGGGCTTTATGCCGCACGAATAACGAACTGTAAAAGCTTGCTAATTAACTGAATTCATACGCATCAGCATATAAAGTAACTTATATGTAACATTAGCGTACAATTTATCGGACAAGTACGTAGCGCATGCGTAGAAAGCTTTAAGAACATTTTCGACTCTAACAAAGTGAATCTCAAAAAATCCAGATTCGCTTCGCAGCAGAAAATTTCCAAGATTCGTATTGAATCTACGAAGTGGCGAATAGATTCGCTCATCTCTACTACAGGCAAATCTCAACACCTGAAAATATTCTATATTTTGGATTTATATTGCATAAAAGTGACTCTATTGTAGGAAAACGATCCAATATCTAAATGAACTTATAATATTAAACAGATTTTTTGGCTGGCACTTTTCAGCAGTTTAACAACTCATTCACGATACAATATATTATGGACAAAGCTCAGTTCTACCCCATCCCGCGCAGTGACCTCTTAACAGAGCATGCCCACAAAAGTCAATGGGGGACTTATTATTATAGATTTAGTAATATATCTTTCACTTGCCCCATATTTGGAAAAGTGCCAAGTGGGGAGCAAAGCCCCCAAGGAGAATTATTATAAATGTTTATGCAAGTGTGATGTGCGCCAATGTTTGTGACTTTTTAATGCCAGAAAACTGGCAAAGAAAATTATAAAAGTCCCCAATGAATCTCATGTATCAAAACTGTTGAAGATAAAAACTGCAATTGTTGGCCATAGCAACCAGAGTCCATCTTTCATTTCTTATCCTGCTGTTGTAAATGAGCAATTGGTCCTCTAGGCAACAAGTCATTTTTCCTATTTTCCTGAGGTTCATCTTCTTAATAGGGTTTCTAATGTCCATGAAGCTGCTTCTGTCAACTATTCAGAGCAGCAGCTTAGGCAAGATGACCGCCCTATAATGATAAAAACAAATCAGAACATCAAAAACAGGATGAAATAAAGGAATATGTTTCAGTGCATAGTTTTAATTAGGAAAAAAATAGATGATACATTTTGTTTAACCCCTTAACCCATGAAGTTGTACATGTATGTCATTGCATGGAGCGGGCCGCTGCGCAGAGTCTGCTCCATACAGGCGGTTACCGGCTGTATAATACAGAAAGCACCCAGCCGCAATGACCAGGGTTGGCAATGATGATGAAATCGGTCAATAGTGATTGCAGCATCTTTGAGGTTAGGCAGGGGCAGGGAGCTCCTTCTGTCTTCTGATCGGAACCCCCATAGTGAAATTGCGGGGCTTGGATTGGTTACCATGAGAGCCTGAAGATTTCCAGCCCTGTTATGTTGCTGCCTGTAAAATTTGTGCGCAAAGCCAACATTAAAGGGGTTGTGCAAGAATGGGAATCTTACTTGCTTCCCGCTCCTTCTCCTCCAGGCCTGCGATGCTCCGCTAAGCTCCCTCACTGTAAACATCTGGTTTGACATCACTTGCAGCCAATCACTGACCGCTGCGGTTACCGGATCCCTTGTGTCATGTACGGAGCATCGCAGCCCCGGGAAGCAGTGTAGTAAGTAAGCTTTACAGGTCCTGCCAAGTGGTGGGTTTCCCATAAAATTCTTAAGAACAGAAAAGCATCTTTAAAATCCAGCATATATAATTAATGCAAAAATAAATTAAATTTTGTTAGTCTTCTAACTAGTCTTCTTAAAGAGAACATATCACCAAGAAAATGCAATGTAAGCTACATGCTATAGAGCAGGAGGAGCTGAGCAGAATGATATATAATTTTATGGGAAAAGTAAGACTTTCTCATTCTGGACTTTGAAGTCCAGGAGGTGATTGACAGCCTTCCCTCTATGATTCTTTATATAGAGATATCTGTCAATCACTGATAGGACCGCCTCCTGCACTTCAAAGCCCAGAATGAGCAGGAATTTAAATAAATGAAATACAAGTTTTACTGAATCTTTTCCCGTAAAACTATACTAATCTGCTCAGCTCATCCTGCTCTTTAACCTCAGACACCATGTTCACTATGATAGATTCCCTTTAAATTTGCATTACCAAATATATGCTGCAAACAAGCAAGAGTACAAAATCAGGCAAAGAATAAATCAATATGAAGTAAGTGCATGTAGCCTATCATCGACCATGGCTAAAACTATAGAAAATTGCCTCAGACTTGGCTGGTAATTCTAAAAGAAAAAAAGTGAACTGTAAGTAATTAATTGTAGTGGGAAAAGCTGAATATATAGTTTTTTGAACCGTATAAAGTAATTGTTCCTAAACATTAATTGAGTCCAAGCCGCTACTGGCAACAGATACGTCACCTCTCAATTTCAGACTTGGCTTGTTCTATTTTACTGTGGCAATTTGTATGCGCTTGATTTATGTTAATTTATGGTTCTGATGTGACTTAGTGATTAGCATCAGTCAGATTGTGTTACCAGACGTAAGGTTCACAGTTGTTTCTGCACATTAAGGCTCACAGGAAGGGAAAGTAGTACTATTATTATTAGTGGTTATCTATATAGCACCGTCATCTTCTGTGGCTCGGTATAATGTGCTGTAAAACACTGAATACTTAAATGTACAAATACAATAATTATCGGAAAATATAAAAATGCAAGCAGGAAGTACAGATACAGTAGGGGAGAAAGCCATGTTCAAGTGAACTTACCATCTAAAGCAACTGGGAATTAGAAGTAGGGGTATGCAATCTATATAGAGTGGTGGCCCTCAACCATGGCCTTTGAAACAACAGCAGATGTGTGAAGAAAAGGGATGCAAATGAGCTATTAACAATGCCACCATATGTAAGGCAGCTGTCCTATAAGTCAATCTTCTAACTTTTAAATAGGCCTTGAGATATGAGTTGGATAATAACTAATCTAACACCTCATCTGCAGACAGCTGTTTCAGGGTGATTGCCCATCTTCAGTGCAGAGCAGAGAGAACTAGGTGAGAGACCTACATCAGGATTTAGCGGGTAAAGATGAGGTCCTGGCTTATTTAAAGAACTCCCGCAAAAATTTGTATTCTCTGACCTGTTAGAAAGGTGCATGATATAATCTGTAGTGATTGTCTTTTTCTTATCAGTGACTGTTTCTGTGAGTAAAAACCTCTCTTCTTATTGTAGCTGGGTCATGTGACCAACTCCCTGACCTCCAACTGACCCAGGACAGAAAGCCAGTAACTGCTCTATTCATTCCTATGGGAGCCTCACTTTCAGACTCATAGGAATACATAGAGAATTAGACTTCCTGTCCACACATAGGTCTGTGTGTGAGTTGGTGGGTCTAATTGCTGGTCACATGACACAGATAAGAAACTTCAGGATGATATAAGTCAAAAATTCAGACATTGGTAAGAAAATCACATTCACTACAGATTACATCATGTACATTTCTAGCAGGACATGGAATAAAATTTTTGTCGGGAGTTCTTCTTTAATATCCGATCATGTCTCATGTCTCAATATTAATATCATGTCTCAAAGCCTATTTAACAGGTTGAACATTGACTTATAAGATACCTGTCTTACATCTGGTGGCATTAGAAGCAGAGCTTGTTAAGAGCTCATTTTCATCCCCTTTTTTTCCCAGAATCCCAGAGCAGCATGTATGGCTTATAAGTCTCTTCATGCCGACTAAGGCATTCTCTCCCCAAGGAGAAATAATATTCCCTGAATCCCAGATGTGTGACATGCCATAGGTACTATCAGTTGGGGTTACCTGCACTGGTTAAAATGGGACATCTATATGGGCAATATTATAGACATATCCTAAACTTTGAAGTTGAACAGAGCCAATTTGGTACATGCCCCCTAATCCCCTATAGGTAGCTCTGAAAATGGAGGCACCCAATCCTGCTCACATTCTAGGACAGCAGAATGCTGGGACAGATTTACTGTTCAAAATGCATTAAACAGGCTTATATGCTTTGCCGTTTTAAACACTTTTCTAACCTTTTTATGCCTCATCTGATTAAAACCAAGCCAACCTATACTTGGTGTAAACTAAGACTAGACATTCTAAAGATGTGTCAGATTTATAGTCTTGCATAAGCCACTATGATAAATCTGGTGCACTTTAACAATACAATAGAATACTACTAGTACACTGGTAAGTTAGTAAATCTGTCAAAAAAAATAAAAAACTAAAAACCTTGAAGGCGGTTTTTCCACCCTGTTTTTGGAGACTAGTAGTAATGCCAGTAAAGTCAGATGCATTTGGCCTGGTGCTCTGGACCCCATGCACCACACTGATAGGCATGCTTCTTTGGTATCTTGCACCTCTCGTCCGAGGTGAAACCTTTTCAGACCTCTTCTCTAAGGCAGATCTGTCACATTCTGGCTAGTCTCTCCTCAGGGACTTTGACATGGATCTAATGTGCAATCCACACCCAGAGCAACAGTGTTCAGTCTCTAGTCACAGTAACTGCAGCATACAATTTAGATGGAGACAACTCCATTTATTGGTTCCTATATCGTAATGTGTTTCAGCCTTTATCCACAAAGAGCCACTCTCTCCCTAGGCTACCGACTAGGAATGAAATAGCAGATGAAGAATCGCCATTGCACTGTACAATTTTTAAAGACACATGAATAAACATAAAAACAAAACAGTGGAAAAATATAGCTGGCCAGCATTCCAAATTGAGACAAGTTGGTCATTCTC
Source organism: Rhinella marina (assembly GCA_900303285.1). Taxonomy (NCBI): domain Eukaryota; kingdom Metazoa; phylum Chordata; class Amphibia; order Anura; family Bufonidae; genus Rhinella; species Rhinella marina. The sequence continues at coordinate 48,213 of ONZH01007338.1, forward strand.
TCGGTCTTCTTTGTGGCAGCCAGGCAGCATCTCCAAGCAGTACAGTGTCCTTGTCATCATCATGATATAAGTTGGACTTTTTGCCAGGTGTCCTTAAAAATTGGGTCATCCTTGACAAAAGTTTATTCTTCTCTATGCCATCAACTGTAGTTTTTGCTATATGCCATTAGTCGGACATTTTGCCAAGTGTCTGTAAAAAATAGCTTGTCATCAACAAAATTTAATTCTTCTCTATACCATCATCCGTAGTTTTTGTTAGGTGTTCATAAAAATAGTTTGTCGTTATGGAAATATAGCGCATCTTCGCCAAAAAGTAATTCTTTTCTATGCCGAACTTTTGGCCCGGTGTCCATAGTGACGTAGTTGCATGTCTTTCCCAAAATGTAATTCTTCTGTATGCCATCAGTTGAACTTTTTGCCAGGTGTCCATTTTGTTTTCTAAATGCAATTGTTTAAAATTGACTTGCTTTTTGAATAACTGGCCTTTCCCAGGCACACACTGTGTTCGCTGGTCCCATGGACTTTTGAGCATACAGATTGGAACAGTGGCCAACCTAGCACATATTGCTCTCTCTGTACTGTCTTGTCCAGTCTACAGTATCAGACAGGGTTTTGAGAATGGCAGGTAGCATTGTCAAACGCAAATGGACATAATTGCCCTCTGCCTGTGTACAAAAGATCACTTTTGTCTAAATGAATAAGGCATGGATCCATGAGGTTTTTCACACTCCTCCGTCTGAGGCCAATGAATAGATCTGAGATTGTTAACCATGGCCATTTATTGCCAGCCTGATGATGCCAAAGCCGCTGTCTTCCTGCTTTTGTGTTCCGAGCTGTATGCCACCACTATAGCTGCTGCTCCCCTACTGCCACTACCATTACCCCAACACAGCCATACATCTACTGCCTTTCCATTACCACTACCCCTACACAGCTGCACATTTACTGTCTTGTCTGTTCCATGCTGTGCTGCTATTGCTGCAGTTATAATTGCTGCCACTACTACCCCTACACAGCTTACCTCTCTGCATCCACAATGTACTCCTGCTGCTCACAAATAAAAGGAAGATTTTTTTAACGTTTGCTCAGAACAAGCCACAGTTTCTTCTAACATTAACATTTGTGTGTGTAAACAGGGGCAGGCATGTGCCCCCATTAAGGAATTATTTTTGGATGCTTGTTTAGAACAAGCTATAGCTTCTTCTGACATGGACAGACATCTGTTCCTGATAAAGGATAATCTCACCTCAAACATTGGTTGCATATTTTTAAGACAGGCGGTGTGGTAGGTGCTGGTGAGATAGGTATGGGTTCCCTGAGGTGGAACCTACACTTATCTGACATTGTTGTCATATCCTATATGTCATGTCATATATGTCTTTAATGTTTGGGGCTCTTTAAAGTATATTTTTGGACGTTTGTTTAGAACAAGCTAATTGTTTTTCTGACCCTGTTAAGGCATAATTTTTGAACACATGGTTCAGCCGAGTTGGAGAAAGGGTTCAGTCCAGGTAGGATTGAACTGGTTGTTTAGGCTGTATGTGTCTATTTGCTGATTTGCGTGCAACCTGTTGGAGCACATGAAAAAATTGTTCCATCATATTCATCACACTGCTATGAATTAGCTTCTGGAGATTTATCCAGCTGGCCAGCCAGGTGGCCAGCAACATGTGGAAGCCATTCTTCTTTTGTTGGGGATGGGAAGAAGCCCACTAAGATGGATGTAGATTGAGGATGTGGATAAGAGCCTGGTGTGGAATCCAAACTAGCACAGTGATAAACAAGTACTGTGGCTGACCACAACTGCTCCCTTTTGGTGGCATGCACCTTGCCACACTGCGACAATTTCTAGGAGCAGCCCATGTTCTCCACCATGTGAGAGTACAAATCATCTGTGGCTTTTTCTGAGGAGTAATGAAAGACAGGACAATATTTTTTTTAAAAAAGGAAACTGGTAGAGATGAGTGTTTAGTAGCGAGTTACCCGAACCACCATCCAGTTCAGAGGAGATCACAGTGTCACAATTGGCCAAGAGAATCCCACCGGCTCCTCACTCGATGTTCGCCGTGCCGGCTGGTGCGGCGGAGGTGGCTGGAGGAGAACAACACCTTCCATGCGGCAGAATCCCATTGTGCCTACATCAGTGACGGCCCACACCCAGACCCTATAGGACTACAAGAATGCGGTGGAGGACTGGGTCATCCAAGTACTGGACCATCCGAGGCCAGGAGACCCTACACTGGAGCGGCGTAAGAGAACCGTCCTATGGTTTTCAGTGGAGCGAGGCTCTGGCTTCCTTGCAGATGACGAGGATGGCAAGGAGTACTTTGTGGGCTGCAGGTCAGAGAAACGGCCGTACCTGCCCCAACCCCGTCACAGTCTGTATGTGGGGGATCAGGTGGAGTACACCCCCATGGCATCCCTGAAAGGTCCCTTTGCTACTGGGGTTACCTTATTGTCTAAGCCCCTGGTACCTGCATCACCACCCGAAGTTTGGCTGGAGGAACCACCAGGCGAAGGACGCATGCGCTGCCTACAGGATTCATCAGATGGCACCCTCTGTTTCAGGGAGAAGCCACAGCCGGAGCCTCTGATCCCTGGATTGCCAACACCACCACCATCACAGTCCTCTCAGCTGGGTCAGCGGACATCATTGGCGCAACTGGGAATTTTCTGCAGAATGGGGGCGTGGGGGAGTCCTGACAAGCCATGTCCATCTGGGTGAGAGTCAAACAGAGGGCAATACAAACTAAACAAAACAAGTGCCAACTAGCTCTCGCCCGTCAGGTGCAGTCCATGATGTGGCTCCCATAGGTCTTCCTGAGGTGTCCTTTAAATCAGCCAGTAGTAGGGTTCCTCAGATGAGGGACCTGAAGTCCTCCTCACTGGAACTGCAACTGAATGACATCAGAGGATGCTCCTGCCTCCTGTAGGCCAAGCTGCCTGCCGTGGTTGAGATCCATTGCCCTCTTCTGCCAGAAGTTGGACTTGACCGGGTCCGGGTGGTGGTCACACTGGTGAGTGCTCCAGCCACTTGCGCCTTCACTTTTCAGGATACTCCTGCCGGGACAGCAGGGGTAATGACTTCTGGCTGCAGCGGTTGAGGCAAGGTTGCACCCAGGGTAGAACCGCCAGCTCCCCTGGCTGCTGTTGACTTCATTTTCCAGGGTAGTTGGTACTGGATCACCGTGGACTGGAATGTAAACAATGATGTCAGCTGACCCAGCTGAAAGGACTGTGATGATGGTGGCACTGGCAGTCCAGGGATCAGAGGCTCCGGCTGTGGCTTCTCCCTGAAACAGAGGGTGCCATCTGGTGACTCTTGAAGGCAGAGCACCGGTACTTCACCTGGTCGTTCCTCTGGCCAAATTTCAGGTGGTGATGCAGGTACCAGGGGCTTTGATAGTAATGTTACCCTGGTAGCAAAGGGGCCTTTCAGGGATGCCATGGGGGTGTATTCCACTTGATCTCCCACGTACAGGCTGTGACGGAGTTAGGGCAGGTATGGCCTTTTCACTGACCTGTGGCCCACAAAGTACTCCTTGCTGTCCTCATCATCCGCCAGGAAGCCAGAGCCTCGCTCGACTGAAAACCACAGGACGGTTCCCTTTCACCGCTCCATTGTAGGGTCTCCCGGCCTTGGATGGTCCAGTACCTGGATGACCCAGTCCTCCCCTGCATTTTTGTAGTCCCATAGGGTCTGGGCGTGGGCCGTCACGGATGCTGGCACAATCGGGTTCTGCTGAATGGAAGGTGTTGTTCTCCTCCTGGGCGGCGAAGTGGACGCTCCAGCCACCTCCGCCGCACCAGCCGCAGCAACCACATCAGCCGGCAAGGCGAATATGGAGTCAGGAGCCGGTGAGAGTCTCTTGCACAGTTGTGCCGCTCTGATCTCTGGAGCAGGCGGTGGTTTGGGGTACTCGTCCCCAAAGACCATCTCTCCCTACTTGGGTCGCAGTTCTGGGTCGCACATGCTGTTTGCTGTGGTCTGACTCTGTATCTTGTTCAGCGATGGCTTGAACTGGAGTGGAGGGCGAAGTAATGAGGAAGGAGTCTTCACTCCCTATACACGCAACTAGTTCCCAGTGAGCTGGACTGTTTTTTCCCGCTTCTGAGGGGGGGCGTATCTTCACTTTCCTGCTCTTGAGGGGGTGTGTCACCATTTTCCGGCTTCGGGGGCCGGGGGAGGGGGCAAGAAGAAAGCATACGTTGCGTACGTAGCATTAGCGTTCAAAATTTTAAGAATATTTATAAATAATATGAAGTAAATCTGACAAAATCCGGATTCGCTTCGGAGTAGGAAAAATGGAGGATTCAATACGAATCTACGAAGCGGCGAATAGATTCGCTCATCTCTAACTGCAATGTGTCCTATTATGCACTTATTGTATAGTGTTTTTAGTAAATTATGCACTTAGCCGGATAGCTAACAGTCACTTACTTTTCTACCTCATATGGACTGCCTCTAAGGACTGTACGCCGCGGCTTAGCCGCGTGCGTGTGAATGACGCAATCGCGAGTCAAGAGTACGCTAAGGATTCGTATGCACTTTTTACGCTAATGCTTACGCATTCAGTAGCATAGTTTTAACAACGCTTAGACTGTATGTTCGTAATTTGTGCAGTAATGTTCGCAAAACGTTTATTTTTTAAAACAAATTCGACTGAATAAATTCATATTAAGAACGATTCTTGTCATAAATTCGTCGATTATTCGCTGAAGCGAATTTTTGATAATTCGCTCATCTCTAGAAACTGGCGAGAAGTTCTGACACTATAGGCCAGAATTAAATTTGGGTGAAGGCATGGAACTGCACAATATTTGGAGAACGAGACAATTTTAAACAATTTGAAAAAAAAAAAAGGACAGCTGGCCAGAAGTACTAATACTACAGACATGACAGGAGAGTCGAGTAGTCCTCTTTAAAGAAGAGCAAATCAATTCTAAAATTCAGAAATTCAGCGACAGAGTTTGATTCTTTCAACTAGATAGATCGTCTGCACTAATACGTAGTCTGTTATTTCACTTCTATTAGGGCTCATGCACACAAACGTATTTTTTTTCCTTTTCTGTTCCATTATTTTACAGGTCTCGATGCGGAACTAGTCACTTCAATGGGGCTTGAAAAAAAATGGAAATTACGTTTTGCGGAGAACGACAGGCTTTGTTACAATGGATCCATAAACAAAAATGATTTAACATTGATGTCACATGGATGTCATCCATTTTTTTTGTGTGGATTCGTGTTTTGCAATAAGTGCCCTTATTTTGTATCTTTCTAGGATAAACATTTGAGTACAGGCTCATGCACATGACCATGTGCCAGCGAGGCCCGCAAATTCCAGTCTGCAATGCACAGGCACTGACCATAGGGCACTTGAATGGGGTCTGCGATCCACATCCAATGGTAGTGCTTCCATAGAGTTCCTTGCCTCCGTTCCGCACTGACATTACAGATTGCGGACCCATTCAAGTGAATGGGTTCGCATCCGTGATGCTGGGTGCACATGGCCAGTGTCCGTGTATTGCAGACCTGCTGTTTGTGGGCCACAATACGGACATGGCCGAACAACACATGAGCCCTATTGTAGTGAAAATACATAGTGCTGTGTCTTCTATTGCTCAGTCATATTAAGAAGTAAATGAGACTTAGAGACATAGTATATTAGGAAAAAAATGACATGTACCGTAAAATAGCAAATGATAAAGATACTGACTACTTTTCAAGAAGGGGCATGTATCCCGTTAAAGTCAATGGAAAAATATATAAAAAATGCTCAAGAATATTGATGAGCGAAGTACTTGAAAATTCAATTTGGCTGCTTCGGCGAATTTTTTAAAAGAATTTGCTTCATGATGAATTACTTAGTCAAGAAGCACATTTCTAAGTAAGTTGTGGGTGCAATGACAGGGACTGGCGATTGCGCTGTTCCCCGTGATTATACCCCTCAGATGCCACGTTCATAGCTGATTGTGGCATCTGACAATAATAACACAGTATAAAATAAAATAAAAATAAATTAAATCATACTTACCTCATCCATTTGATGGCGACGAGCTGGCCATCGTCATCTTGATTGAAAATCTAGTGCAAAATCTTTTGCGGCCCGTGATGACATCATCACGTCGGCCAACATGATCATGTCATACATCACCGTGCATGGGATTTTGTACAAGATTTTCAATCAAGATGGTGGTGGCCAGCTTGTCACCATCAAATGTATGAGGTAAGTATGACTTTTTAAATTTTTTACCGCCATTTTAGGAAAATTGATTTGCTACCACAAAGCATGAGGAAATTCGGCTTTGCGGCGAACTACTCACACTTTGTGGATTTGCTCAACACTACTCAAGAACATAAAATACCCAACAAAAGCAATCAGATTTTACAAGCTAGCTACGCTTCTAATCTGTGAGTAATTTTTCAGCATAAGCATTTTGCCATGTGAACATTGGCTAAATTGTTTTAATTGGCACTTATTCCAAACTCAGTGCCAAAACAGGCATTTGGGCAAGTAAATAGGCAATTGGAAACTGATATTTTTGGGAAATATGTAACTAATTTGTTTAAAATCATATTTCTCTAATTGAAAACCAGTGGTGCCCCTGACACAGTTTTACAGTTAGCTGGGACTTGAACAAATGGTCAAAACTTTTTCTTTCCTGTGCATATTATGTATTACACTCAAGTTGAGAACTTACCACTGAAAATGGAAAATGTCTTCTTCCTTTATTGGCCATAAACGTATTATGAAAATGTGACATAATGGTCATTTGATTTAAGTTTAATAATTAAACCTTAATTAATAATTCAGTGCAGTGTAAATAAATGATTTTAGCTTTACATAATGGACATCCTGTTATTAGGTGTGATAGCATAAAATGGAATAATACATCTAATGCACAAAAGCATCAATTAGTTTTTTTTTCCATTAAAAAGTCAACATTTTGCTTTTATTAAATGTTGATGTATGCTGTTTATTGGATGGGTTGTTTAATTATTAAGAAATAAAGGTCTTCTTAACTTCATCCAAACTGTCCTCTATGTAAATATCAGCCCATGAAGGGTATACACGAATGCTCTAATACTACTGATGACATCTGTCCACTGGGTAATAGCACTGTAGGTAAAAAAAAAGAAACTTCTGTGGGTGCCATTGGGTACCACTGGTTGATCCCACCCACTTATCACATAGGAAGCAGTGGTGAATCAGAGTTCTTTCCACAGTGGAAAATTTGCCAAAGGACTGTTTGAAAATGACTTTATCAAAGTTTTTGCTAAATGGGAAACCAGGAAAATAAAATACACTTTCATGATAAGAAGATTTACTTATTAGTTTTATTGAACACATATTATAAGAATTGCCATGTCCTCTGCAAAATATTCTGTGCTGTCCACATACTTAGAGGTCATGTCCATAAGATGGCCGCTGATGGAGGGTAATATGACCAGGCAAATCACTCAGTCTCCTCTATTCAGATAACCACACCTGCACTAAGCAATCAGCTGAGCTACTGCAGATAACAAGTGCATGGGATTTGATGACCCTCCAGCAGCCATTTCATGGACCGGACCTCTGTGGAGATGGCACAAAAGACATAGGGGAGATTTATCAAACTCGTCTAAAGTAGAACTGGCTTAGTTGCCCGTCAGATTCCACCTTCATTACTCACAGCTCCTTTGGAAAATTAAAGGTGGAATCTGATTGGTTGCTATGGACAGCTAAGCCAGTTCTACTTTACAATTTTAGTTTGATAAATTTCCCCCATTGTTTATATAGAAAATTGCACACACTATCAACCAAGGCTATATTAATAAGAACCATATAGTCATCTTATGTACACAATGGTCAAGAATAGACATATAGTGGCCAACCCCAAAATGAAAACAGCTCCCACAACCACCTGTTGGTTCCTGGTCCTGTCTTCTTGCATGGTGACATACTGATGTGATAGCCATGCATGCATTGTAAGGCGCGGGCACCGACGCCGTGCACGCGCGCGCTTGTAGTCTAATTACGACACTGTCGCTTTAAGACACTTTGTTTTAGTTCAGACACAGGAAGTGGTCATAAGCTCCGACCTTGACCCTGCCTGTGATGTCACTTCCGCCAGGAGGTGATCATGTGCCCATACTTCGAGGCTACAGATGATGTCACATCCGCCAGTCCTGCACAGGAAGCACCGCCCTGTTAATTGGTTGCTTCACTATAAAAACCCCTCAGTATTGGCAGCAGGCGCTGGTGCCTTGTTGTTGCTTTGCTAAGCTAGAGACCCGGTCGCTCTGCTTTGTGACTAGGACCTTGGTTGCACACTAGGTGTAGTCTGTGGTCTAGGCAGGAGTTGTGTTTGTTGGGCTGCAACCTCCTTCGGGAGGCGCGGAACCCTAGTGTGCGCCAGTGTGTGTGTTTGGAGGCCACATTGTGTGTTGGGCTGCAACCTCCTCCGGGAGGTGCGGAACTCGGCACACGTGGTCCGATTGAGAGCTGGGTATCCTGTGCTGGTCCCAGACTGAGCGCATTGAGTGCTTGTGCGCAGTTGCCTTCCGGGCATTGGGGCTCATCCCCTATCCTCCTTCGGGAGCTAGTTATTGAGTGCTAGTGCACACGTGCCCTTCGGGCATTGGGGCTCATCCCCTGTCCTCCTTCGGGAGCTTGCCTTTCCGGCTGCTTGGTTCCTAGGTTGCCCTGCTCGGGTGACTCAGGATCTGAGTCCAGTGATCCCCGGTGGCTCTGTCTCAGGGCAGAGTCACTTCTTTATTTAAAAAGGGCTCCTTGGCCTAACATGCATGAGTCACGTAAACACATGGCATTGAGTGCCTATCATATTCATGTTCCATCTATTGGCTTGGTGCTATTCGATGCCGATCAGTCAAAGGGGGTCACATGATTGTAAGAAGACCGATCAGTCAAAGGGGGTCACATGATTGTAAGAAGACCTCACATAATCAGCCGAAGTTAGTTATTCATGAAGTCGCGCGAGACTTCATTGAATAAGTTTGGTAATTGCTTATTACAGTGAAAAACCACTTCAAAACTTGGAACCAAACTCGGCTTTGGTTCCGAGTAGTACCTTGGAACCAAAGCCAAGTTCGGTTCCAAGGTTTTTCACTGTAGTAATCAATTACTTCGTGACTTCGTAAAGAACTTACTTCGGCTCATAGGAGCCCATACATTCTAATACTGCACAGAGACGAATCTCCATACAGTATTATAACAAATTTATTAGCGAAGTGACTTTGGATGTACCATCCGATCATTTCGCTCATGTCTAATTATATATATATATATATTTATCTTCTCATTTGCAGACATGTCTATAGTGTTCATATGACAAAAACAAAAACCTCTTTATTATTATGTTTAGTATTACATTGAGTGATGAGCTAGAGATGAGTGAAATTATTCTAAAATAATTGGGTTTTGTTACAAATTTCACAAAAAGTGTTTGGCAGACAAATAAGAACTTTTGGCGATTTGGTTCAAACAAATCACGTCAAAACGGCTCCCAGCGCCTGTTTACTGTGAATGTTGATGGTTAAAACCATGAGGGAGGAAGAAGATGGAGGATTACATGACACTAGGAGGAAATAGGGGGGAGTGCTTGCCCTGACTGGCTCAGAGGCTGAAAGACAACCTAATTAGCTATTCAGGAGGCAGTAGGCAGGCCTGTTTTCTATATATAAAGATCCAACCAGCTTTCTTTCTTAAACTGTGTTTCTACAGTTTATAGGCTTATTGCCAGCACTCCAATACAATATATTCTGCTATAAACACTGAGCAACTGCACATTTTTCTCTTAAAAAAAAAGTTTAAAATTACTGTTTGCAATTTCAGTGCATAATACCCATGTAACTGAAGAAATGGTACTGTATATTACAGTAAAATAATGGGCTAGTTACAGCAAATGCATTTTATTGCAGTAATGCAGATTATCATACCGTTGTTAGTGAACAGATTACTGTAACAGACCATGCAGTTCAAAGACATTTGAAGAGTGACATAATTTGACATGCTTTTCCCTTGGTTGCTGTATACCACACCCCTTCCCCTCAGCTGTTGCCGATGTGGTAATTATCCTTCTCCTACTTTCCCCTTCCTCTCCCAGTATCCCTTGCGGTTTATACTTTCTGCCTACTTAGTAGTGTGTGGTGTGGATCTCGGCTGAGATCCGGTTGCTGCGATATCTGCTTAAAGATAAGTGACTTTTTCCCTTTTGTGGTTTTCCTTCTGGAGTCTCCGGTTCGTCTGTACTCTGGAGGAACGGGATTACTCTTTCTTGTCACTAGCTGCAGGGTTCATTTATTATTAGGTTCCTGTGTATGAACTTTCCTACAACCCAGGATTGTTCATACTGGTAGTCAGTCAGGGCCTAGTTTCAGGGTTCCCTGCAGGAGGTGACCGTTTCCCTGGTTTTTGTCTGTTCCCTTCCCTCCACACCAGAGCGTGACACTATTTTTGTCTGTAGGTTTAGAGTAAAGGTCAAATTGGAGTTGGTTGTCATGTACCTTTAGGAGGACATCCAGAAAAGAGATTTCATTATTCCTGGCTTCTATGGAAAATGAAATGGATCTGGCGGATGAATTGAGGTTGGAATGGAAACTCATTAAGTCTTCGCGATTGCCCTGCCAAATACAAAAAACATTGTCTGTGTATCGTAACCAAGTTTTGACATGCTTTTTATAGAAATCATGGGGTTATACAAACTGCTCTTCAAAAGAGTTCATGAAAATGACAGCGAATGTTGGGGCCACATTACAGCCCATCGCAGTCCCGGATGTCTGTAAATAAAAGTTATCCTCAATTGTTACGAGGAGAGTGTTAGTCCAGTCAATATCTAAACTTTGTGTTTTGTTTAGGAAATCAGTCGTATCCAGAAGGAACGACTTGCCTAGTTGGGCATATGGGCGAAGTAGTAAATCCAGCATAACGGCTGCTGGTTGGAAGATTGAGTCACGACCTGAGACTATGGGACAACCCAGGAGATTGCACAGGTCCTTGTGAATTTTTGGTAATGTGTATAGAACTGGAATGTGGAGGTTGTCCACTAGAAGAAAATCAGCAAAATTTTTATGTATTATACCCCTATGTAGAGATGAGCGAATCATTCAAAAAATTATTCGCCAAACTTTTCCTAAAATTCGTATATTCGACGAATAGACTCGTTGTATTTGCGTACAAAATATATGTTATTATGTGCTATTAGCGAACATTCGCTCACTAATAACGAACGTTCATTTACAAAATGTACGCAACTTCTTAAAAGACGTACGCATGAGCGTACAAATAGCTTACGAATCTCAGCGTACTATTGTTTAAGCGATTACATAATACGCAGGCACGTACGAGGAGAGGCCGCGGCGTGCACTCCTCAGAGGCAGAGCGAATATTCGAGACATATATATGGTAAAGTACAAATACATTATTATAGGTATAATATAAAAATTTTAAATATCACCTACCTAGTATGCTCACGGACATGTTTAAGTCTCTTTTCTTCTGACGCTTGTCATAGAACTGGAGCAGAGTCCCAAACTCAGTCGCAATTTGTAATCCACATAGGTAAAATTGTAATCCAAATGGGTAAAAAAAAGCAGCAAAGGTTCCTTAAAAAACCCTCTTTCAAGGGGCTCCCCAAATAACCTGAAAAGGGGGAAAAAGGGATGAGGCGCACGAATGCGCAACTTAATTTCCTGAGTTGCCTCGTCATCCTCCCGCGCTGGAGAAAGGGGCGTATAATTTATAGGACACACTACGTAGCGAATGCGTACAAAAGTGAAGCGAATCACCTAATATTCGGATTCGCTTCGCAGCTGAAAAATCCCATGATTCGATACGAATCTACGAAGCGGCGAATAGATTCGCTCATCTCTACCCCTATGTAAGGCTGATGTGACAATAGGGGAAAGTGACTCGCGTAATTGTGGTGTGGGATCTTGTTCTAGTCTAACATAGGTGCATTGGTCACTTAATTGCCTCAACACTTCGTTCCGGTAGTCATCCTTGTTAAGGACCACAATACCGGAACCCTTGTCCGCCGGTTTTATCACTATGTCTCTCCTATTTTTTAGATCAGAAAGTGCCCTCTTTTCAGACAGAGTGATATTGTTCCTCACCTTAGTGGTGTGTGAGTCCTTCTCCAATTTCTTCAGGTCAGCCTTGACGAAGGAGATGTACGTTTGGACTGTTTCATTGTCATGCAGGGCTTACAGCTCCGGATCCTCTTCTGGAAGGTTGATGTAGGTTGGTGGTCTTGGGATAAGGTCAAGTCGGGTTGGTCAAGTTCTATGTGAGCTTTTAGGTGGAGGGTTCTGAAGAATTTTGCCATCTCGGCGTCCAACATATATGGGTCAGGAAGGGAAGGAGTGAAACCAAGTCCTTTATTGAGAAGGGTAACTTGGGTGGTGTCAAGTGAGATGTTAGAGAGGTTGACCACTAGGTTCTCTTGGTTAGATGTACCTGGTCTCTGGTCAGCTACTGTGTTCTGATGCTGGACCTGGTTTGGATAGGTTCCCTGCGGTTGGTAGGGTTTCCAGTGGTTCGCCCGGTGTTTCCACTCCAACCTCCTCGGTTTCCCCTTCTTCTGGGGCGAGCTCTCTCTAAAAAATCAGCTTCACTAGTGGTGGATGACCCTGATGCTCTGGACAAGGACCGTGGTTGAATGGATGTCCTCTGAGGACTGGTACGGCAGATGTTGCCTGACTCGTAGTCCTGGACGTCACATAAGAACTTTGCCGTTTTCGATCTTCCAGGTTATTTTTTAAATAATTATTCTTTTGTGTCAGATTTGTTTTGATGTTATGGACTTCTTCCTCTTGAATATTACGGAATAGGTTGCTTTCTAATATGTTAATTTCTAGAGATGAGCGAGTAGTGAAATATTCGAAAGTTCGAAATTCGATTCGAATAGACCGCGAAATTCGACTATTCGACCAAATATCGAATCCCATTAAAGTCTATGGGAAAAAAATGCTCGCCACTTGGAAATCTCAATTCGACCACTTGGAGGTCACCAAGTCCACCCTGAAACCTCAGAAAAGGATGCCAACACTGCTGGAATGCAACTGGGACAGCAGGGGAAGCATGTCTGGGTGCATATAACGCGCCCAAGTCGCACTATTACGCCACTATCACAGCCTCTCAACAATACACTCCAAAGACAATCTAACCTCTCTGTAAAGTGAGACCATACAAGGAAACCTTTTTTCCTCAACATTGCCATGGACCCCAAGCCAAACTAGACAAAAAAGAAGATAAAATTCTGCACCCCTTAAAATCACGTTGCCTATGACAACCACAGATGGCATAGGCAAGGGGGAAAGCAAATAGACCCCACCCCTAATTGTCATTGTGTGTGTGTGTGAAATGTGGTCAGACATGTCTTCTTTAAAATGTAAAAACAACTCAAACACATGCAGAAGCCTTAAAATGCCCAAATTGTTGGCGCTTGAGATGTCAGTGACCCGACCTGGCCCAGTGTCATGTCAAGCAGGTAAAGCAGTGGGGATGTTGAGGGATGCGTAGGACCGCAAAAGGCAGGAAGAGGCCGTGGGCTGGCCAGAGGCTCATGGAAAATTTTGTGGAGGCCCAAGAGGTGAGACCTCTTAAACATTTTGTGGAGGCCCAAGAGGTGACACCTCTTAAAAATTATGTGGAGGCCCAAGAGGTGAGACCTGTTAAACATTTTGTGGAGGCCCAAGAGGTGAGACGTATTAAAAATTATGTGGAGGCCCAAGAGGTGACACCTCTTAAACATTTTGTGCAGGCCCAAGAGGTGAGACCTCTTAAAAATTATGTGGAGGCCCAAGAGGTGAGACCTGTTAAAAATTATGTGGAGGCCCAAGAGGTGAGACGTGTTAAAAATTATGTGGACGCCCAAGAGGTGAGACGTGTTAAAAATTATGTGGAGGCCCAAGAGGTGAGACCTCTTAAACATTTTGTGCAGGACCAAGAGGTGAGACCTCTTAAAAATTATGTGGAGGCCCAAGAGGTGTGACCTGTTAAAAATTATGTGGAGGCCCAAGAGGTGAGACCTGTTAAACATTTTGTGGAGGCCCAAGAGGTGAGACGTATTAAAAATTATGTGGAGGCCCAAGAGGTGACACCTCTTAAACATTTTGTGGAGGCCCAAGAGGTGAGACCTGTTAAAAATTTTGTGGAGGCCCAAGAGGTGAGACCGGTTAAAAATTATGTGGAGGCCCAAGAGGTGAGACCTCTTAAACATTTTGTGGAGGCCCAAGAGGTGACACCTCTTAAAAATTATGTGGAGGCCCAAGAGGTGAGACCTGTTAAACATTTTGTGGAGGCCCAAGAGGTGAGACGTATTAAAAATTATGTGGAGGCCCAAGAGGTGACACCTCTTAAACATTTTGTGGAGGCCCAAGAGGTGAGACCTGTTAAAAATTTTGTGGAGGCCCAAGAGGTGAGACCGGTTAAAATTATGTGGAGGCCCCAAGAGGTGACACCTCTTAAACATTTTGTGGAGGCCCAAGAGGTGACACCTCTTAAAAATTATGTGGAGGCCCAAGAGGTGAGACCTGTTAAACATTTTGTGGAGGCCCAAGAGGTGAGACGTATTAAAAATTATGTGGAGGCCCAAGAGGTGACACCTCTTAAACATTTTGTGCAGGCCCAAGAGGTGAGACCTCTTAAAAATTATGTGGAGGCCCAAGAGGTGAGACCTGTTAAAAATTATGTGGAGGCCCAAGAGGTGAGACGTGTTAAAAATTATGTGGACGCCCAAGAGGTGAGACGTGTTAAAAATTATGTGGAGGCCCAAGAGGTGAGACCTCTTAAACATTTTGTGCAGGACCAAGAGGTGAGACCTCTTAAAAATTATGTGGAGGCCCAAGAGGTGAGACCTCTTAAAAATTTTGTGGAGGCCCAAGAGGTGAGACCTCTTAAAAATTATGTGGAGGCCCAAGAGGTGAGACTTGTTAAAAATTATGTGGAGGCCCAAGAGGTGAGACGTGTTAAAAATTATGTGGAGGCCCAAGAGGTGAGACCTGTTAAACATTTTGTGGAAGCCCAAGAGGTGAGACCTGTTAAACATTTTGTGGAGGCCCAAGAGGTGAGACCTGTTAAACATTTTGTGGAGGCCCAAGAGGTGAGACCTGTTAAACATTTTGTGGAGCCCAAGAGGTGAGACCTGTTAAACATTTTGTGGAGGCCCAAGAGGTGAGACCTGTTAAACATTTTGTGGAGGCCCAAGAGGTGAGACCTGTTAAACATTTTGTGGAGGCCCAAGAGGTGAGACGTGTTAAAAATTATGTGGAGGCCCAAGAGGTGAGACCTGTTAAAAATTATGTGGAGGCCCAAGAGGTGAGACGTGTTAAAATTATGTGGAGGCCCAAGAGGTGAGACCTGTTAAACATTTGTGGAAGCCCAAGAGGTGAGACCTGTTAAACATTTTGTGGAGGCCCAAGAGGTGAGACCTGTTAAACATTTTGTGGAGGCCCAAGAGGTGAGACCTGTTAAACATTTTGTGGAGGCCCAAGAGGTGAGACCTGTTAAACATTTTGTGGAAGCCCAAGAGGTGAGACCTGTTAAACATTTTGTGGAGGCCCAAGAGGTGAGACCTGTTAAACATTTTGTGGAGGCCCAAGAGGTGAGACCTGTTAAACATTTTGTGGAAGCCCAAGAGGTGAGACCTGTTAAACATTGTGTGGAGGCCCAAGAGGTGAGACCTGTTAAACATTTTGTGGAAGCCCAAGAGGTGAGACCTCTTAAAAATTATGTGGAGGCCCAAGAGGTGAGACCTCTTAAACATTTTGTGCAGGCCCAAGAGGTGAGACCGGTTAAAAATTATGTGGAGGCCCAAGAGGTGAGACCTCTTAAACATTTTGTGCAGGCCCAAGAGGTGAGACCGGTTAAAAATTATGTGGAGGCCCAAGAGGTGAGACCTGTTAAAAATTACGAGGAGGGCCAAGAGGTGAGACCTCTTAAACATTTTGTGGAGGGCCCAAGAGGTGAGCCATAAACATATAAATTTTTCTTATTTACGGAGCAATTCTACGGCGGTTAAGGAGGAGGAGGAGGTGGAGGAGGAAATGGCACTTCATACAGATGGCACTTCACTTTTGGCTGCTTTCCACGGTTGGAGAAGCAAAGTCCGGGTCAATCCACTTGCTGTTCATTTTGATTAGCGTCAGCCTGTCGGCACTGTCGGTTGACAGGCGGCTGCGCTTATCGGTTATAATGCCCCCGGCTGCGCTGAACACCCTTTCTGATAGCACGCTGGCGGCAGGGCAGGCAAGCACCTCCAAGGCGTACAGGGACAGTTCCAGCCACGTGTCCAACTTGGAGACCCAGTAAGTGTAGGACGCCGAGGGATCGGGGAGGACAGGGTTACGGTCTGCCAGGTACTCCCGCAACATCCGCCGATACTTGTCCCTCCTGCTGATAGCGGGCCCCGCAGTGATGGAAGTTGCACGAGGGGGTGCCATGAACGTGTCCCACACCTTGGAGAGTGTTCCCCTGGTGGCTGTGGGCCTGATGGATGTTGTGGGACTCTGGGAGACCCTCTCCTCTCTGCCGCCAGCGATGGTGGGTGGGAAAATCTCCATCATGTTCTGCACGAGTTCCCTCTGGTATTCCAGCAATCGATTTGTCCTCTCCTCTACCGGAATAAAAGAGGAGACGTTATCTTTATACCGGGGGTCCAGGAGTGCGAAGACCCAGTACAGTTTGTTCTCCACTATCCGGACAACACGTGTATCCCGGGAAAAGCAGCCCAGCATGAAGTCAGCCATGTGTGCCAGACTCTGAATAGGCATGACCTCACTGCCCCCACCAGAAGGATCACTTGCCATTTCCTCCTCTTCCTCTTCCGCCTCCTCTCCGCCCCATCCGCGCTGAACCAATGGGACGCACACAGCCTGACTGCTACCCTCGCCGCCAGCATCCTCCTCCTCTTCCACAGCCACCTCCACGTCGTCCTCCTCCTCATCCTCCTCCTCCTGCAACTGCCACCGTGAAGCAGACAAAAGTGTGGTCTGACTGTGTAGCTCCGTTGCGTCTCCTCCTACCCCCGTCTCCTCTGCGTGCAATGCGTTCTCCCTTATTGCGATGAGGGATTCTTTAAGGACGCCTAGGAGCGGGATGGTTACGCTCACTATAGCGTCCTCGCTGCTGACCTTCTTGGTGGACTCCTCAAAGATACGCAGTACATCGCATATGTCTGCCATCCATGGCCACTCGTGGTTGGCAAACTGAGGGAGCTGAGTTGGAGGCACGCGTGGATTCATAATCTGGTACTCCATCAATGCTCTCTGCTGCTCACACACCCTGGCCAACATGGAATAGGTGGAATTCCAGCGAGTCGGCAGGTCGCACAACAGCCGATGTTCAGGCAAATGGAGGCGTTGCTGGAGTTTTTTTAAGCTAGCAGCAGCTACAGTTGACTTACGAAAGTGAGCGCACAAGCGCTGCACTTTCACCAGTAGCTCTGCCAGGTTGGGGTAAGTCTTTAGAAATTTTTGGACTACCAGATTAAAAACGTGGGCCAGGCATGGTACGTGATTGAGTTCGGCAAGCTCCAGAGCCGCCACCAGGTTAAGGCCGTTATCGCACACGACCATGCCTGGTCCTAGCTGCAGCGGCGACAGCCACATCTCCGTCTGCTGCAATATGGCGTCCCTCACCTCTGGGGCGCTGTGCTTCCTGTCGCCCAAGCTGATGAACTTTAGCACCGCCTGCTGACGTCTCCCCGCGCCAGTGCTGCAACGCTTCCAGCTAGCGGCTGAGGGAGATGTTAAGGCACAGGAGGAGGAGGAGGAGGAGGAGGGGGGTTTATCAGAACCCATGCTGGCAATCTTGGGCGGGGGTGGTAGGTAGGCCGTCTCTGTTTGCGACCCCGTCCCCGCTTCCACTACATTCACCCAGTGTGCCGTCAAAGAGATGTAGCGTCCCTGGCCGCAAGCGCTTGTCCACGAGTCGGTGGTCAAGTGGACCTTTGCGCTGACTGCGTACCTCAGGGCCCGCCTGATGTTACGCGACACGTGCTGGTGCAGGGCGGGGACGGCACTCCGGGAAAAGTAGTGGCGGCTGGGGACGGAATAGCGAGGTGCGGCAGCCGCCATCAGGTCGCGGAAGGCCTGCGTCTCCACAAGCCTAAACGGCAACATCTCCAGGGCCAGCAGTTTGGAGATGTGGCAGTTTAAGGCTTGGGCTTGGGGGTGACTCGAGGCGTACTTCCGCCTGCGGTCGAACGCCTGCGAGATGGACAGTTTGTTGGGACGAGGAGTGTGAGGGTGCAGGCGAAGAGGCGGGGGAAGGGGAGGCTGAAGGAGAAGGCCCCAAAGTAGCCGAGGCAGAGGCAGATGTGGAGGTGTCCTGGCTGGAGGTCTGGACCGCAGTGGCAGCACACAACAAAGGGGAAGAGGCAGTGGCAGCAGGACCGGGCGCAGTTTGTATTGCGTTGCTATCTCCCACTCAGCCCAGTGCTTGACTTCCAAGTGACGCCGCATGCCTGAGGTGGTCAGATTGCTCTTCTCAGAGCCCCTACTCAGTTTTGAGTGGCAGAGTGTGCAAACCGCGCTCAGTTTGTCATCCGCACAAACATTAAAAATCTCCACACCACAGAAGTACGAGGCCTCGATGGGGGAGCTTCGCGCGACTGCCCGCTGCCGGGAACAGCTTCGGCCGTGCTGGCTGTGGCCTCACTACTTTGTCTGGACTGTCCTCTGCCTGTGGACATCCCTCTGCCTGTGGACATCCCTCTGCCTGTGGACATCCCTCTGCCTGTGGACATCCCTCTGCCTCTTGCTGCCTTTTTCGGTGCTGCGCAGACCACCACCTCTCCACTGCTTTCCCCGCTGGACATCACCCCTGGCCAAGTGGGGTCGGTCATTTCGTCATCCACCACCTCCTCTTCCTCACTCTGCTCCTCCTCCTGCCCACTGGACATTCCAACAGCCTCCCTTGATGGCAACTGCGTCTCATCATCATCATCGCTCATGATAACAGATGCTGGTTCAGGGTCCACATCAGCAGGAGATGGCGAAAACTCAAGGGTTTGGGCATCACTACAAACAAATTCCTCTCCTAGCTCCTGGGATTCTTCCGGCACATCTGAAAAAGGACCCGAAAAGAGCTCCTGGGAGGGGTCAAGGGTGGGATGACTCTGTTGGCCAGGTGTGGAGGAAGGAGGGTCAGAGTGAGACTGTGTGGATGACTGGCTGGTGGACAACTGTGTGGAAGCGCTATCGCTATCCATTGCACCACCTGTTCAACCTGCTCAGGCCTCAACAGCGGTGTAACCCGCCCCCTGCTTAACTGTCCCATAAAGGCAGGGATTCTGGATGAGCGGGATCCTGGCTGACGCCTCACCAGCACGCATTGTATCCCCACTGGCTTCAACAAGGCCCCCAACAGCATTTCCGCGCCCCGTCCTCGTCCACGTCCTATTCCGCTAGCCCCCCGCCGCATTTTTTTTTTTTTTTTTTTACAATATTTTGCCTTCACAGCCGTGAAATTAGTTTGCAAGAGAACGCACAGTACAGTTGCCAATTATAATGCCTATATATTGTATTTTTCAAGGTACACAGCCGTGTACTAAGTGATTCAGACGGTGTGTATGAACACCAGGTATGAGAAATTACTTTGCAAGAGAACGCACAGTACAGTTTGGCAATTGTAAGGGCCTATATATTGTAATATTTCAAGGTACACAGCCGTGTACTAAGTGATCAGACAGTGTGTATGAACACCATGTATGAGAAATTACTTTGGCAAGAGAACGCACAGTACAGTTGCCAATTATAATGCCTATATATTGTATTTTCAAGGTACACAGCCGTGTACAAGTGATCAGAACGGTGTGTATGAACACCAGGTATGAGAAATTACTTTGCAAGAAGAACGCACAGTACAGTTGCCAATTATAATGCCTATATATTGTATTTTTCAAGGTACACAGCCGTGTACTAAGTGATCAGACGGTGTGTATGAACACCAGGTATGAGAAATTACTTTGCAAGAGAACGCACAGTACAGTTGCCAATTATAATGCCTATATATTGTATTTTCAAGGTACACAAGCCGTGTACTAAGTGATCAGACGGTGTGTATGAACACCCAGGTATGAGAAATTACTTTGCAAGAGAACGCACAGTACAGTTGGCAATTGTAAGGCCTATATAATTGTATATTTCAAGGTACACAGCCGTGTACTAAGTGATCAGACAGTGTGTATGAACACCAGGTATGAGAAATTACTTTGCAAGAGAACGCACAGTACAGTTGCCAATATAATGCCTATATATTGTATTTTCAAGGTACCAAGCCGTGTACTAAGTGATCACATGGTGTGTATGAACACCAGGTATGAGAAATTACTTTGCAAGAGAACGCACAGTACAGTTGCCAATTATAATGCTATATATTGTATTTTTCAAGGTACACAGCCGTGTACTAAGTGATCAGACGGTGTGTATGAACACCAGGTATGAGAAATTACTTTGCAAGAGAACGCACAGTACAGTTGGCAATTGTAAGGCCTATATATTGTATATTTCAAGGTACACAAGCCGTGTACTAAGTGATCAGACGGTGGTGTATGAACACCAGGTATGAGAAATTACTTTGCAAGAGAACGCACAGTACAGTTGCCAATTATAATGCCTATATATTGTACTTTTTCAAGGTACACCAGCCGTGTACTAAGTGATCACACGGTGTGTATGAACACCCAGGTATGAGAAATTACTTTGCAAGAAAACGCACAGTACAGTTGCCAATTTATAATGCCTATATATTGTATTTTTCAAGGTACACAGCCGTGTACTAAGTGATCACACGGGTGTGTATGAACACCAGGTATGAGAAATTACTTTGCAAGAGAACGCACAGTACAGTTGCCAATTATAATGCCTATATATTGTATTTTTCAAGGTACACAGCCGTGTACTAAGTGATCAGACGGTGTGTATGAACACCAGGTATGAGAAATTACTTTGCAAGAGAACGCACAGTACAGTGGCAATTGTAAGGCCTATATATTGTATATTTCAAGGTACACAGCCGTGTTACTAAGTGATCAGACGGTGTGTATGAACACCATGGTATGAGAAATTACTTTTGCAAGAGAACGCACAGTACAGTTGCCAATTATAATGCCTATATATTGTATTTTTCAAGGTACACAGCAGTGTACTAAGTGATCACACGGTGTGTATGAACACCAGGTATGAGAAATTACTTTGCAAGAGAACGCACAGTACAGTTGCCAATTATAATGCCTATATATTGTATTTTTCAAGGTACACATCCGTGTACTAAGTGATCAGACGGTGTGTATGAACACCAGGTATGAGAAATTACTTTGCAAAGAGAACGCACAGTACAGTTGGCAATTGTAAGGCCTATATATTGTATATTTCAAGGTACACAGCCGTGTACTAAGTGATCAGACGGTGTGTATGAACACCAGGTATGAGAAATTACTTTGCAAGAGAACGCACAGTACAGTTGCCATTATAATGCCTATATATTGTATTTTTCCAAGGTACACAGCCGTGTACTAAGTGATCACACGGTGTGTATGAAACCACCAGGGTTATGAGAAATTACTTTGCAAGAGAACGCACAGTACAGTTGCCAATATAATGCCTATATATTGTATTTTTCAAGGTACACAGCCGTGTACTAAGTGATCACACGGTGGTGTATGAACACCAGGTATGAGAAATTACTTTGCAAGAGAACGCACAGTACAGTTGCCAATTATAATGCCTATATATTGTATTTTTCAAGGTACACAGCCGTGTACTAAGTGATCAGACGGTGTGTATGAACACCAGGTATGAGAAATTACTTTGCAAGAGAACGCACAGTACAGTTGGCAATTGTAAGGCCTATATATTGTATATTTCAAGGTACACAGCCGTGTACTAAGTGATCAGACGGTGTGTGTATGAACACCAGGTATGAGAAATTACTTTGCAAGAGAACGCACAGTACAGTTGGCAATTGTAAGGCCTATATATTGTATATTTCAAGGTACACAGCCGTGTACTAAGTGATCAGACGGTGTGTATGAACACCAGGTATGAGAAATTACTTTGCAAGAGAACGCACAGTACAGTTGCCAATTATAATGCCTATATATTGTATTTTTCAAGGTACACAGCCGTGTACTAAGTGATCAGACGGTGTGTATGAACACCAGGTATGAGAAATTACTTTGCAAGAGAACGCACAGTACAGTTGCCAATTATAATGCCTATATATTGTATTTTTCAAGGTACACAGCCGTGTACTAAGTGATCACACGGTGTGTATGAACACCAGGTATGAGAAATGACTTTGCAAGAGAACGCACAGTACAGTTGGCAATTGTAAGGCCTATATATTGTATATTTCAAGGTACACAGCCGTGTACTAAGTGATCAGACGGTGTGTATGAACACCAGGTATGAGAAATTACTTTGCAAGAGAACGCACAGTACAGTTGCCAATTATAAGGCCTATATATTTTATAGTTCAAGTACACAGCAGTAGTGCCAAATATAGTTTGGTATGTAGCAGAGCACCTAATACACCACTAATGCCTCTCTCTGTCCCTACTCCAGCAGCTATCCCTGAATACAGCAGACGTTCTCTGCAGAGTGTATATTGTAGTAAAGCTATCACTGCACTATAGTAGCCCTGATAAGGGCTTTTAATCACGCTCCTGCCTGTCCAACAGCTAAAACCTATCTCTCCCTTCTCCAGCCTCTGTCCCTGACTAAGTTCACGCAGCATATGCGTACGAGCAGGAAGAGCTGAGTTTTTAATATTCGAGGTCACATGGTTTTTCCAGCCAATGCATGTAGACGCCGTTTTCGCGCTGCCAGCGTGCTCAGCGTGCCTGTCATACCCCCCCTGCATGGTGATTGGTGGAAAAAGAGCGCCAGGGAAGGTGGGAGGGGAAACGAATTCTAAGTGCGCCATCGCCGTTATACTCGAAAGAAATCGAGCACGCCGAATATCGTAGTATTCGATCGAATACCAGCTCGATCGAACACTACTCGCTCATCTCTATTAATTTCCTCTTTAGTTTTTCTGATTTCCCGGTTCATTCTTTCCAGGATCAGTAAGATAATATCGAATGAGGCTTTGTTGAGAATTTACTCAAAACTTTGGCAGAAATCTGGGTCTTCTGAGAAAAGAGTGGGGCGAAGGTTACACCTTCTTCTCACCTTTCTTTACTATGACCACCATTACTAACCATGGGTTCGATGTAATTCCTACAGCACTTACAAATATAAATATCAGATGTCCATCCTCTCATTTACAACTCTACTACTTGCTCCTTAGCATTAACGCTGCCTTCATGTATGTTTCCTACCTGCACGTCCTAACCCCGGTACCCTACTATGTATCTTTACACTGTGCCCTCATCCAATATGGCCGCCGTTTTCCCCAGTCCAGTCTGCGCATGCGCCACCTCCTCAGATTAGCGCATGCGCACCTCTGCTGTTCCTCCACACAGCGCTCCAGGGCGTCACTTCCAGCCACCCCTTCGCCCTCTTTTTAAGCGCGTCGACACCAGCATACATGCTAGGACGCCATATACCACCATTTTTGGTTCTACAAACCCGCAGGTATTTATTTATCTACTAAGCTTACATCGCCCTACATTTCTTTTAGGTAGTCTCTAGTTACCTCCACAACTATGCACGATCCTTCTGCATTAGCCACTTATTGGACACATATAGTTGTCTACCTATTACCTCTTTACATTTTAGACGCTGTCCCATGCTATTGCTGCACTATGGGGAATTACCAACCACATGCCCCACTGTTATGTTGCCTATGTCCTCACCTTATGATCATTTCATGATCATACATAGCACTCCATCATACCATCACACATTTTCCATCTGATTTTCTTCTGTTTGCAATCCAACTACCCAGTACTGTCTGCCGCCTACCACTACTTTGAGTATGTCATTTATCTTTGATCATGCCTCTGTTTATATCTATACTTATGTACCCCTGCACCCAGGCATCAATTTCAGTATCAATCATGGTATCAATCATTCTATCGCGACCCTCTATTAGCTTCCTGTTCTTATGCACCCTTCATCCACCTTTCTGTTTTAATTATGTACTTGTATCATGTATTGCTGCAAATCATTTGATCATGCCATACTTTACCGTGCTGATTCCTCTTGTCTCATGTGCTTGTATCATGTTTTATCAATATTTATTTAATCATGTCATACTATACCTCACGGAACGTTTTTTCATGTTTTATACTATGTACCACGGTATTTATTATGTAGCTTTGTCCTTTATATTCACTGTGTTTTGTTCACACGCACCTTTGTCTTGTCTCTCCTTAGCCTTGATAAAGGGCACCTCAAATAAGGGCCCGAAATGTTGGCTTTTATTGTCACGTTTTTGTATCAATTAATTTATTCAAAATCCTTGGCGTGCTTTCTGGAATTTGAAGATTTGGATTGATTCTGGATCCCCAAGGTGGAGGGTATCACCCTTGAGACGTGCACCCACTAAATAGCCCTCTATGGTTGAGTGCTGTGGCCAAGATTTCGTCTTCAGTCCATAATGGAAGAGAACATTAATATTTTCCTCATAAGATGCAGGGACATTTTACCCCCACTTAGGAGGGAAAAATGCGTCTTATAGAATGAAAAGTATGTTAATTTTCTTAATTCCCAGATAACCCCTTTAAGACTATATAACTATACATTAACTTGACCTTGGCAATCAAGAAGGAGAAGGAGGGGATATCACTTAACTACTTATTTGCATATGGATAAAAAGTAGTTAATCCATATGCAAATAGAATAGGAATAGAACAATGAATTGTTAAGTGAAAGGTATCATTACATTCAGCTGAGCAGTGTGCCATGTTTAACCATGAATTTCCTGTGCACACATTTTAGGCAGATGTGGGAAATATGCTGCAAAGTAAGAATGATTTAAGAAATAAAAATGTTAATAGTTTATTTTTATGAATGAACAAAATGCAAATTGAATGAACAAAAGAGATCTAAATCAAATCAGTATTTGATGTGACCACCCTTTTCCTTCAAAATATCAGCAGTTCTTTTAGTAACACTCATGCACACGACCGTATGTATTTTGCGGCCCGCAAAAAACGGATCTGTAAAAAATACATAATGAAAAGAAAATACATTCATGTCCATAAGCCCTTTTTGAAGGAACTCGGCAGGGAGGTTATGCCATACATCTTGGAGATCTAACCACAGATCTTCAGTGGATGTAGGCTTGCTCAAATCCTTCTGTCTCTTCATGTAATCCCAGACAGACACAATGATGATCAGGGCTGTGTGAGGGCTATATCATCATTGCAGATAGTTCTTAATGACATTGGCTGTATATATGGGTTTGTTGTCTTGTTGCAGGTTACATTTAAATTCAAACTATTAACACTTCCATTTTGAAAGTATTTTTAATTTGCTGCATTTTTTCTACCCCTGCCTAAAGGTTTTGCACAGTACTGTACCTAGAAAAACCATACTATTCACAGACTGAATTATGTGCATTTTATATTATTAAAGTCTTCAGCTCTAATTTTATGAGCCGTCTTCAGGCATTCAGAAAACAGAACAGAGTATGGAAGCTGCACATAGCTCCTCTCACCTTCTTTCTAGCATTATTATTTTCGTGCTGCGAGAGTGACACATATGGAAATGAAGAAATGACTAGTGTGTCATAGTCTGTCTTGAAAGTATCGAGTATGCTTGTGACATGTTGCTATAATTAGTGTGTCGGTATTCTGTTCCCGTGCTTTGTGTGAAGTGCAGAACAAAACAAGATCCTGAAATCCAGAGCAGATGAAGGGTAAAGAGACTTCCCAAACAAAACACAACAAAGTACTTGCTACAGTCACACTTTGACATGAATTATTTTCTGTCATGCCAACTCATCACAATACAATATTTCTCTTGTGTATCTGATACTTCTGGGTATGGTGAGACTGTACACTGCATGCATAAAATGTATCTTCCCTTGTTGTCATTCTCACAATCATGGGTATAACTACCAGGGTAGCAAGCATAGCAGCAACAACTAAGAGGGTCCTTCACCAGTCAGATGTAAGGTACAGTTAGGCAAGATGTCTTACTTTCTGCAGTATTCCTGTGCTGTGACATTAACACCTTGGGGGTCATTTATTAAGGCTTCATTCACACGTCCGTATTTTGCAGATCCGCAAAACACGGACACCGGCCATGTGCATTCCGCAATTTGCGGAACGCACATAATAGAAATGTCTTTTCTTGTCCGTGTATTCGGACAAGAATAGGACATGTTCTATTTTTTTTGGGAGCCGCGGAACGGAAGTGCGGATGCGGACGGCACACTTTGTGCCGTCCGCATCTTTTGTGGCCCCATTGAAATGAATGGATCCACATCCTTTCCGCATAATTGTCCGCAAATGCGGAAACGGATGTGGAGAGGATGTGGATAAAAAAAACGGACGTGTAAATGGGGCCTAAGACTGATGTTTTAGACGCCGGACTTAATAATCCCTATACCTGGCAATGACGCTGGCCTCTACATAACTTCGGCGAATGCTCCGCCAGTTCTAAATGTGACACAGTTTCCGAGCTGTCTTACATTTAGGCCATTTTCTATGCCTAAAACAAGCGTAGAAAATGGTAAAAGAGACAGGTCTGCTGGCCTGTCCCCTTCCTCGCCATTTCCACTTATTTACACCTGGTGTGAATGGGGCAAAAACACAGACTGCGGCGCAACTGACCATTTTACCACAATCTGCACCTGAAATGTGCCTTATTTAAGCGTAATTCAGTTTGGTAAATTACCCGCTATGTCCTTGCAGTATTAATTCAGGTATTCATAATACATGCATGCTGACATAATTACCTTTTTTTCTTATGTTGTGATGTCATAGATGATGACTAGAGATGAGCGAGCATACTCGTCCGAGCTTGGTGCTCGTTCGAGTATTACGGTACTCGTAAGTGCTCGCTGCTCGGACGAGTATCTCGCCATGCTCGAGGAAATGGCAACTTCCGCATCGTGCATTTTTGACACCTATAAACTCAGCCAATCACAAGCCAGGAGACTCTGCGGTACACCCAGCATCACGTGGGGCTTTACATGTCGATAGCAGGGGTTGGCTGACCTGATCAGGTGACCCTGGAATATACTAGTGACTGCCCGCAGTGCTCGGCTCAGATGCTGTCTGGATGTCGTTAGGGATAGAGCTGCTGCGTTTCAGGGAGAGTGTTAGGGCCTGCATTTAGTTATTTGTTAAGCAGGAGTGATCTCCCAAGAACCCAACAGCCCTTCTAAGGGCTACAAGACATTTTTTTTTGTCTCCTGGCTTGGCTGGCTGGCTGGCACTAGTAGTGCAGCTATCGCCATATATAACCATATAATTGTTATATCTCAGTGATACAAATCCATTTCACACAGCTGAGTGGAACCATTCTGTGTGTCACAGTTCAGCTGTCCACTCACTACAATCGGTATTTTCTGTCCAGGTGACACTTTCTGTACGTCACTTAATCCAACAAGGTCTTTTGCTCTCACGTATATAGCTTGATCACAAAAATCTCTGTTCGACATTTGTCTGGGTCGCAGTCAAAATAGCCACCGTCGCCAGGGTGTGAGTTAGGTCTACGATAGTTTCTTACATTTCACGTTCCAAAAAAAACAAAACAAAAAAAATATAAAAAAAAATATATATATATAAAAAATAGTTTTTTTGTTGTTTTAGCTCAGTGATACGAATCCATTTCACACAGCTGCGTGGAACCATTCTGTGTGTCACATTTCAGCTGTTCACTCACTACAATCTGTATTTTCTGTCCAGGTGACACTTTCTGTACGTCACTTAATCCAACAAGGTCTTTTGCTCTCACGTATATAGCTTGATCACAAAAATCTCTGTGCGACATTTGTCTGGGTCGCAGTCAAAATAGCCACCGTCAGTAGGGTGTGAGTTAGGTCTACGATAGTTTCTGCACGTCACGTTCCAAAAAAAACAAAACTAAAAAAAAATATAAAAAAAAAATATATATATAAAAAAATTGTTGTTGTTGTTTTAGCTCAGTGATACGAATCCATTTCACACAGGTGCGTGGAACCATTCTGTGTGTCACAGTTCAGCTGTCCACTCACTACAATCCGTATTT
Organism: Rhinella marina; assembly: GCA_900303285.1. NCBI lineage: Eukaryota > Metazoa > Chordata > Amphibia > Anura > Bufonidae > Rhinella > Rhinella marina. The sequence goes on from ONZH01007338.1 coordinate 76,348, forward strand.
TCTGTCCAGTTGACACATTGTGTACGTCACTTAATTAAATCAGACTGAACAAGTTTGTGGGTTTCAGTACAGCAGGCCCATTTTTTTTAATATAAAATACACTTATATACAGAAAATGTTGAACCCCAGGGCTAAGGGTCGAGGACGAGGGCGTGGGCGTGGGCATTCAATTACTGCAGGGGGCAGAGGCCGTGGTCCTGGGCAGGGTGAGACAGTACCTGCTGATGAGGGAGCAGGGGAACGCCGCAGAGCTACACTCCCTAGCTTCATGTCTCAACTTACAGGGACACGTGGTAGAGGACTGTTGAAACCACAATAGTGCGAACAGCTGATGTCGTGGATTGCGGACAATGCTTCAAGTAATTTGTCCACCAGTCAGTCTTCCACGCAGTCCACCCACGTTACCCAAGGGAGCACTCCTCTGGCTCCTCCACCTCAACCTCCTTCCCCCAGTCTGCCCCCTCCCAGGAAAATTTGGAATGCGATCCGGCATACTCTGAGGAACTGTTTTCCCGGACCCTTCCCAGAGTCACAAACCACTTCTCAGGTTGCTGCTAACCTCGTTCCCGATGCCCAAGTTTTCCAACTTTCGCAGTCTGTGGGTGATGATGATGATGATGATGACAATGTTGACTTAGTGGAAGAATTTTGTAAAGAGGTGTCGGACGATGAGGAGACACGGTTGTCAGACAGTGGTGAAGTTGTTGTCAGGGCAGGAAGTCCAAGGGGGGAGCAGACTGAGGAATCGGAGGATGACGAGGTGACTGACCCAAGCTGGGTTGATAAGCCGAGTGAAGACAGTGCTTCTGAGGCGGAGGCGAGTGCTGCACCAGAACAGGTTGTAAGAGGCAGTGGTGTGGCCAGAGGGAGAAGCAGGGCCAGAGCTGGTGCATCAGCAGCAACTGTTTCACGTAGTGAAGCTCCCGTGGCGAGGCCTAGATGTTCGCAAGTCTGGAGGTTCTTTAAAGAAAGTGAGGATGACCGACGGACTGTGGTGTGCAACCTGTGCCACACCAGGATCAGCAGGGGTGCCACCACTACTAGCCTAACCACCACCAGCATGTGCAGGCATATGAGTGCTAAACACCCCACTCAATGGAACCAAGGCCGTTCACCACCTCCTGTGGGTCACACACTTCTCCTTCCCCTGTGTCACTCGCTGCCTCTGCTAGTCAACCCCCTGCGTCACTCGCTGCCTCTGCTAGTCAACCCCCTGCCCAGGACCCCGGCACGAGTGCCTCCCGCCGGAAAACCACACCTTCGCCTCCACAATCCTCCACAGTGTCCACCAATGTGTCCCAGCGCAGCGTTCAGCTGTCTTTACAGCAGACGCTGGAGCGCAAGAGGAAATACAGTTCCACCCACCCACATGCCCAAGCCCTCAACGTCCACATCTCCAAATTGCTTAGCCTGGAGATGCTGCCCTATAGGCTGGTAGAGACCGAGGCCTTTTGAAATCTCATGGCGGTGGCTGCCCCTCGGTATTCGGTCCCCAGCCGCCACTATATTTCCCGATGTGCCGTCCCAGCCCTACACCAGCACGTGTCACAGAACATCATCCGTGCCCTGACCAACGCTGTTTCTGAGAAGGTCCACCTAACCACGGACACGTGGACAAGTGCTGCCGGGCAGGGACACTATATCTCACTGACGACACATTGGGTTAACTTGGTGGAGGCTGGGACCGAGAATGACCCTGGGGCTGCTCATGTACTGCCCACACCAAGGATTGCGGGGCCTACCTCGGTCACGGTCTCTCAGACGTACTATGCCTCCTCCTCCTCCGACCCCTCCTCCTCCACCGAATTACCATCCATGGGCACGGCGCCTTCAGTCGGTAGCTCTAGGCGCAGCAGCAGTGCCGTGGGTAAGCGCCAGCAGGCGGTGCTCAAACTGCTGAGCTTAGGTGACAAAAGGCACACCGCCCAAGAGCTGTTACAGGGCATCACGACGCAGACCGATGTGTGGCTGGCACCGCTGAACCTCAAGCCAGGCATGGTTGTGTGTGACAACGGGCGTAACCTGGTGGCGGCTCTGCAACTCGGCAGACTGACACATGTGCCATGCCTGGCCCACGTGTTCAATCTCATAGTTCAGCGGTTCCTCAAGACATACCCCAATCTGTCTGATTTGCTCACCAAGGTGCGCCGCATCTGTGCGCATTTCCGCAAGTCGACCACAGATGCTGCCACTCTCAGGGCAGCGCAGCGCCGCCTACAACTGCCCGCTCACCGACTGTTGTGCGACGTGCCCACGAGATGGAATTCCACATTAAACATGTTATCCAGAGTTTACCAGCAGCGCAGAGCGATTGTAGACTGCCAGATGTCAACTTCCACCAGAACTGGTAGTCAGGTCAGTCAGATTCCTCAAGTCTACAATGAGGAGTGGACGTGGATGTCTGATATCTGCCAGGTGTTGAGCAACTTGAGCAGAGGCCGTGGTCCTGGGCAGGGTGAGACAGTACCTGCTGATGAGGGAGCTGTGGAACGCCGCAGAGCTACACTCCCTAGCTTCATGTCTCAACTTACAGGGACACGTGGTAGAGGACTGTTGAAACCACAACAGTGCGAACAGCTGATCTCGTCAACACAGGAGTCAACACAGATGGTCAGATGCCGCCATTATCAGCCTCACCATCCCGATGCTTTGCCTGTTGAAAACCTCACTGCTCAGCATCAAGTCGGATGCTTTGCGCTTGTCACAAGAGACGGTGGAGGAAGATACGTCGCTTGATAGCCAGAGCACCCTCCGGTCTGTTTCTCAGCGCGTATCGGAGGAGGGGGATGAGGATGAGGAGGAAGAGGAGGAGAATGTCGGCGAGACAGTAGAGGGTACCAGCGCTCAGTCCTTAACTCTTGAGCGTGTATGGGCTGAAGAGGAGGACTTGGAGGAGGAGGAGGAGGAAATGGAGAGTCAGGCAAGTGAGGAGAGGGAATTCTTGCGTGTTGGGACTCTGGCGCACATGGCAGACTTCATGTTAGGCTGCCTATCCCGTGACCCTCGCGTTAGAAGAACTTTTTCAAACACCGATTACTGGGTGTTCACTCTCCTGGACCCACGGTACAAGCAGAACCTTTCCACTCTCATCCCTGCAGAGGAAAGGAGTATGAGAGTGAATAGATATAAACAGGCCCTGGTGCACAAGCTGAAACAATTCTTCCCATCTGACGCCGCTAGCGGCAGAGGCCATGGTTCTGTGGGCCAAGTAGCGAGGGAGAGGAGGCGAGCAGGCAGCTTGTCCAGCACTGGCAGGGGAACGCTCTCCAAAGCCTTTGCCAGTTTTATGTCACCCCAGCAAGACACTGTCACCTTTCCTCAGTCTAGGCAGAGTAGGGGGGAGCTGTACAGAAAGATGGTGAGGGAGTACCTAGCTTACCATACCAACGTCCGTAGCGATCACTCTGCTCCATACAACTACTGGGTTTCAAAGCTGGACACGTGGCCTGAACTGGCGCTGTACGCCTTGGAGGTGCTGGCCTGCCCTGCCGCTAGTGTGCTGTCAGAGCGGGTATTCAGTGCAGTTGGTGGCGTCATCACCGATAAGCGTACACGCCTGTCAACTGACAGCGCTGACAGGCTGACGCTTATTAAAATGAACAAAGCCTGGATTTCACCGGAATTCAAATCTCCTCCGGGGGAAAGCAGCTAAAGATTTAAATAACTTATGTATCCGATTCCTCTTCTCTACTCCTCCTCCTACTCCTCCTCCATATCGTCTTTGCCTAACGCTGACCCAAAAAACGCCATTTTTTAGAGGTCCAACTGGCACTCTTTTAGCACAATTTTTCAGGAGGGCCCCCTTCAAGCCCTGTATTCAAACAATTTTTCCAGAGGTCCACCTACAGGCCCTCTCTTCAAACAATTTTTCAGGAGGGTCCCCTACAGGCCCTCTATTCAAACAATTTTTCCAGAGGTCCACCTACAGGCCCTCTCTTCAAACAATTTTTCAGGAGGGCCCCCTACAGGCCCTCTATTCAAAAATTTTTTTCCAGAGGTCCACCTACAGGCCCTCTCTCCAAAAAATTTTTCCGTAGGTCCACCTACAGGCCCTCTCTTCAAACAATTTTTCCGGAGGTCCACCTACAGGCCCTCTGTCCAAACAATTTTTCCGGAGTTCCACCTACAGGCCCTCTGTCCAAACTATTTTTCCGGAATTCCACCTAGAGGCCCTCTCTCCAAACAATTTTTCCGGAGGTCCACCTACAGGCCCTCTCTCCAATTCCAGTTTCCAGTTTTATTTGCGCAAACTGCATACATTTTTATTTTTGGGATAGGTGTGAAAAATAATATTACCTGCGTATCTATATTGCCCAACATTGGATACGGTAGCAAGTAGAAAACCAAACACGTGCTGCCCACAGGGTTCCGCAAATTCCTGGTCCACCCGCAAATTCCTTGTCCACAATGTCAAGGAGGTCGAGGTTCTGTTGATGATCAACAAGTCCTTCTGTACTGAAATCGCCGACAACGTCTCCATCTAAGAACCTACAGACCATTGTGGAGAGAGCGGCACAGCTCGCCATCAAAGTGACGAACCCCAACGCCAGACTGCGCAGAGAAGATAACGAATAAATATCTCTGTGGTTATTTTTGCTAAATAAAAGTTAACTAAACCCCCCAAAAAATTCATCTGTTCCTGTGCCTGATCCACCCAAGTTGAATCTGTCCCATCATGAGAAAGTCCCCCCAAGGAGTCCCCACTGTAACTTGCTTCCCATACAACTACCTCACCCCCCGACACCTGTGTCTCGCCATTGTCCACCACCTCCTCAGACAACACTGGTAAATCCACACTGTCAGCACACCGAAACAGCAAAAGGTCTTGCGAATTGGGGCAGAGAATGTTCTGGGCTAGCACATCAGAGAAAGGGTGACTATGGGGTTCCAGGGAGTACGTGACCACATGCAATCTCCATCTAAAAAGTCATGCCACACTTGATCAATCTCATAATTTACGACTGTACCGGTTGATGCTAAATTTTTAAGTTGGGGTCCTGTGTCGTCATTCTAACTCCATCCGGCTGTTGTCATCACCACACACGCTAGCCCAGGGGGCACTCCTCTGGCTCTTCCAGCTCAACCTCCTTCCCCCCAGCCTGCCCCCCCACCTACAGGCCCTCTCTCCAAACAATTTACGTCTTTGTCGTATCTTTCTCTCTCTCCAAACCATTTTTCCGGATAGCTGCCATATACGGTTTTAAACTGAGTAGTATGCATACCACACTTGATCAATCTCATAATTTACGACTGTACTGGTTGATGCTAAATTTTTAAGTTGGGGTCCTGCGTCGTCATTCTAACTACATCCAGCTGTTGTCACCACCACACACGCTAGCCCAGGGGGCACTCCTCTGGCTCTTCCAGCTCAACCTCCTTCCCCCAAGCCTGCCCCCCCACCTACAGGCCCTCTCTCCAAACAATTTACCCGGATAGGGGACATATTAGATATTGTACTGATGTTTTTTTTTGTTCTTCTTTTAATTGCCTCCTGACCTGTGACCAGAGCATGGACACGTCCCCTTAGCTGCAGTAGGAAAGACACTCCCCTGGCCAGAGCAAGCTCTTTTTCCGTTTTCCGTGGTCGAAAAATCCATGAAATATAAGGTCCCAAGATAGGGGACGTATACGGTATTAAACTGAGAAGAATCGATACCATACCGGTTGATGCAACAGTTTTACAAATCCATTCTGGCTGTTGTGACCACCACACACGCTAGCCCAGGGGGCACTCCTCTGGCTCTTCCAGCGAAACCTCCTCCCCCCCCACCTACAGGCCGTCTCTCCAAACAATTTACCCAGGTAGGGGACGTATTAGATATTGTACTGATTTTTAAATTGCCTCCTGCGATAGACGGGAATCAAACTCAGGTCAACTGCTTGGGAAGCAGCTATGCTCACCACTTTACCACCAACAGCCACAGCAACTGATAAGAACAGATACTAAACTTGATGTCAGCTGCAGTGCCAGCATGAGCAGTGGTGTCACCTGCAGGCGGTGATGGACCTTCGTTGCACCTATTTTGGTGCTTCCCTAACATGTGATGGGTATTTGCCTCGCCTTTCTTGGTCTGGGTGAGCACAATTGCCATGAGGGTAACCACCAGGCTGTTGCCTGAGAATTTGGGGTAATGGTGGGATTAGGCAGCCTCAGAGGCATCCATGCATGCTGCCCCTGCTGTTTCCTGTCCATTTCCTGTCCATTTCCGTGGTGTTTCCATCATTTTCTGAGGTTTCCAGGTTTTCACCCAGCCTTCCCTAGGCAGAGCCTTGGTCCCCCGCAAAAATGCTCGAGTCTCCCATTGACTTCAATGGGGTTCGTTACTCGAAACGAGCACCCGAGCATCGGGAAAAGTTCGACTCGAATAACGAGCACCCGAGCATTTTAGTGCTCGCTCATCTCTAGAAGTGAATTCTGTGTGGCGGCCTTGTAGTTTTTAGCATAGAATCAGCATCACTCTATGTGGATGAGGCCTTGGGATGGTTTCACACACTGATTTATTTAATTATTTTTTTGTTAAACACTAGTTTTTGTGGGGGCTTTTGATGCTCTTTTTTGAGCCGCAAGAGGAAGACAGAAGTGGATTTAAAAGGAATGGGTAAAATATTTCCACGGACTCACCTAGGAATGTATGACAAAACCTGGGGCAAAATCTCCATGTTTTACATGCAGATTTTGTCATGGATTGCCACAGATTTCACCCTATGCAGTGCAAAATTGACAAACTTTATTTGATAACTGTGCCAAGTCCTTACCATATTGAATATATCCGTGTGCTGTCAATAAATGTAAAGAATTATTGTCTGTATCCTGAGCCAAGACCCATTCTGATCACGTCCACCTAACACAAGCAAGATTTATGCCGGGCATAATGGGGACAGGTTATATAAGGCTCAGGATTTAAACATAATTTTACGTACAACAAGAAGAGTTCTCAAAACGATGAAAGATTGAAACACACAGTAAATATAAAGTTGCAGAATATTTAAAGCCTACAATGATTAAGCCTATTTGCTATAAGATCAGAAAACTCCTTTAATTTGAAAGAGGATCAAAAGAACAATTAGAAAAAGTTGCACCAAAATGTGTGGAGAGTTTTCCTGAGACTAAAATTGTTACCACTGGTGGAGTTCGTGCTTCTTTTCAATTAGAAATTATGTTCTCCTGTGACAGATCTACTTTAATATTTTATTAATGGAAGCTTCGGTGTTTGCAGCTTTTCATTTGACTATTTTTTTATAATGTGTCTTGTCTGGCATGTTGTAACTGGAATCAATGCAACGTTTTATCTTGGTGACAGACATTTCGAGTCTCCAATATTTCTCATTTTTTACCATCCTTACTTTCATATACAGCACATTTACCATTCAGTGACGCATGTTCAAGGATAGTGATTAATGAGATGCCATTATCTTCAGCAACAATAATTCAGAACCATTCTAAATAATTTCATATTACAGCAACAGGACATGAGCCAAGAGGCAACGTAGAGGCCCTGTAGATATGTACTATGGTACCCAAGGTTGTTTTTTTTAATAAAAAAGTCTGTATAATGGCTTTGCTTGTTTGTACAATCTTAACTGTGAAGGAATGTGTCTTGTTTGAGTCTGTCTTTTTTAATCATTACAACTAATCAGAGCTGAGCTTTCATTTCTTAAACTGCTGTGGATGAACGAAAGCTTGGCTCTGATTGGTTGCTGTATGCAACAAAGACAACCTCTGCTGCATTTACTTGTATATGCAACGATAGGGAACATAATTGTCAGGAAGAAAGCTGTTTCACTTGCTCATCAGGTGATCAGCGGCTCCTTTAGATGGGTAGATCATCATGAACGAGCATTTGTAGGAACATTCATCCCCAATAAGCTGCCCAACAATTGGGCCGTGTAAACCCACCTTTACAGTTAAGGCGGGTTTAAATGGCCCAATGTTCATTATCTACTATTATCGGAAACAAACATTCCTACGAATGCTCGTTTCTGATAGTCAGCCCATGTAAGTGTCATGTGATGAAAAAGTGAAATTCTCATTCATCAGGTGAAATGACTGGGCAGCAGATTGTGCAATCTAAACAGCAATCTGCTGCCCAGGAGCAATGATTATGTATGAGGATGAGCAATAGCAGCAGAGATTGCTTGTTCTCATACTTTGGAGGTGATCGCTGCATGTAAATACAGCTCTTCACTTCTAATGAACGAGCAACCGACTATCGGGAAGGAACACTTCTTTCCCAACAATTGACTTCTGCTCACCACATCTAAATCCACCTTTAGAAGGTTTTGATTAATGAGGCCCTTTGTGTTAGACATTTTGGCTGGAATACATGTTAATTGACTTAGAGTAGATAAAATTGGTCAGATAAGAGCCCTATTGTGAACACTTAGGGGGTCACTTATTAACCTGAAATATGTCTACATTAGGTGTATTTCAGGCACAGATTGCGACTTTTCCCGGCTTACGCCAGGTCTAAAAAAGTGGGCATGGACCTGTCTAAATCCTCATTTTCTACGTCTAGTTTAGGCGTAGAATATGGTCTAAATGTAAGACAGCAAGGATGCTGTCTTACATTTAGAAGGAGCGGTGGATGTGTTGAAGTTAAAGGGGTTGTCCGGGTTCAGAGAAGAACCCGGACATACCTGCAATTTCACCCAGGCAGCCTGCCTGAAGAGGACATCGGAGCATCTCATGCTCCGATGCCCCCCCTTGCCCTGCGCTAGATCGCGCAGGGCAAGGTCTCTTTTGTTTATAAATACTCGCTGCCGGGCGGGTACTTCCGCCCGGCAGCGAGTTCGGTGACGTCACCGGCCTTAGTGGGCCGGCTTTAGCGCTGCCCTAGCTGTTTTACTGGCTAGGGCAGCGCTAAAGCCCGTCCATCAGCGCCGATGACGTCACCGGCTCACTGCCGGGTGGAAGCCTCTGCCCGGCAGGGACCGGTACGTCACCGGAACCTGGCTAAATTCCTTTGCCCTGCGCTAATTAGCGCAGGGCAAAGGAGGGCATCGGAGCATAGGATGCTCCGATGCCCTCTTCAGGCGGGCTGCCTGGGTGAAATTGCAGGTATGTCCGGGTTCTTCTCTGAACCCGGACAACCCCTTTAAGTAGAGGCTGGCACCTCTTCATAACCCTGGCAGATCCAAAGCAAAGTGCAGAGGCTTTAGTAATAAATGACCCCCTTAAGCGTTCCTTCCTGACAATCTGCTGCTCATTCAGTGAAAGTGATCTCCTCCACAGTATGAGGACAAGCGGTCGCTTTGGCAATCCCTCATCCTCATACAGCTGCATTGTTTCTGGGCAGAAGATTGTTGTTTGGACAGCATGATCTACGGCCCAGAAACGATAATTTAGAAACAACAGGATCACACGATGAATGAGCGTTTCACTTTTTCATCAGGTGATCGGATGCACCTTTACATGGGCAGATTCTCAGGAATGAGAGTTCTCGATAATATGCTGATTATTTACTTGTGTAAATCCACCTTTACTGTCTTTTAGATTGGTTTCTTTAAGAACCATGAACATCATGATCAGTTGTGATGACGGTATAAAAGAAAGTGAACTGACATAACTGATGCAAGTAGCCACAATGCCTGACATAAAGTATAGTATGACAAGAGTTCAGTATCATTGGCATGAGCTATAATTGGTTAGGGAGATTTTAATTTGCTTCAATTTTAAAAGGCCATCTTTAGGATGACCCAAAGGGCTAAAGGTTTTAGTCAACATTTTAATACAGAGTGAAAACAGCCGCACTGAAATAAAATATGCTGGTTTCCTAGGCAACAGGAACCATGTACAATTTCTTCTAACAACTCCACCTACACTCTGGTTACCATAGTAACAGCACGATTATGATTAGCTTGAAGCCCAGATTGAAATATTGTAAAGCAGCCGAAACTACAGGAAAACTGGAACGTGTCCTGTAACAGTCACTGATTATCTCAGTCTAGAAACGATGCAAGATGTTGTGTCTTATGTAACATACTGCGCTCCGTGAAACAGTCTGCTTTACTGCTCCCTTCTGCCTCTTCACATAATGCCGTCCTGCACTTAGAGAAATGAGCCATAAGACAAGCGTGCAGTGACTGTTATAGCATTAAGTGATCATCATTGCCATCATTGTGGCATCATTTACTACTCAATCAAGTCAATATGGAATGAAAATCTCTTTCTAAAGTTAAAGTAAAAAAAGATGGAGTTGACGGTTCTAATTATTTAAAACAGCAGCGTTTTTCATGATCTGCAGTTTTTCTTTGGCAATGTTGTGTCTTTTCTACATTGACTTTAAAGAGAACCTGTCACCATGAAAATGCAGTGCAATCTGCAGGCTATAGAGCAGGAGGAACTGAGCAGATTGATATATAATATTAGAAAAAGTATGCCCTCATTTACTCTGGTAGTTATGCACTGTTAATTTTATTTTTTACTGTCCACAGTGCCCCACACCCTTAAAAGTGACCTCCACAGTGCCCCACTCCCTTAAAAGTGACTTTAACAGCTCTCTGCCCCCTTAACAGTGACCATCACAGCGCCGAACCCCCTTTATAATGACCTCAACAGCTCTCTGCCTTCTTAACAGTGACCTCCACAGCTCTCTACCTCCTTAACAGTGAGCTCCACAGTGCTCCACACCCTTAACAGTGACTTCCACAGTGCCCCACTCCCTTAATAATAACTTCAACAGCTCCCTGCCCCCTTAACAGTGACCTCTACAGCTCCCTGCCCCTTAACAGAGACCTCCACCGCACCACGCCCCATTAACAGTGACCTACAACAGTGAAGAAAAATGGGTTGCTATGGAAACCTGGTGTAAAACTTTGTGTATGTAAGTGAGGCGAAGGTTGATAGACCTGCAAGCAGTGACCTCCATAGCACCTCACCTTCTTAACAGTGACCTCCACAGTGCCCCACCCCCTTAACAGTGACCTCCACAGTCCCACAGTCCCCCACTCCCTTAACAGTGACCTCTACAACACTCCCCCTTAACACTGACCTCCACTGCGCCACGCCCCATTAACAGTGACCTCCAACCGTGAAGAAAAATGGATTGCTATGGAAACCTGGTGTAAAACTTTGTGTATGTCAGTGAGGCAAAGACTGAAGGGCCGGCAAGCTTCTATTGGCTAATGTTTCATGTGACTGTGCGTATGGTATGAGTGAAGGACCTGCAAGCTTCTATTGGCTAATATGGATCATGTGATGGTGTCATATTTGCATTATTTGGGAATATCTCAAAAACGGCACCTCTTAGAGAACTGAGATCTTTATGAAAATTTTCCCAGACACACAATGTATCTATGTGCCAAATTTGGTGTCCATTGGATGCCTATAGAGGACAGATTAACAGACAGACAAACAGAAATTAATTTTTTATGAAATAGTTTATGGCAAAAGATTCAGCAAAACTTGTAATGTATACATTTAAGTCTTAGCACGTACTGAGCCCAGTTGCCCAAGTGGGTTGTCCTATCAGTGATTGCCAGTACTGTACATGCCTGTGCAGGGATGGCTGGCAGTCACTGATAAGACTGCTGACTTAAGCAACTGAGCTCAGAAAGAACCGAGAATTAAATGTATAAACTACAAGTTTTTCTGAATCTTCTCCGATATATATCAATCTGCTCAGCTCCTCCTGCTCTATAAAATGGTGAGTGCAGATTGTGATGCATTTTCATGGTGACAGGTTCCCTTTACTGTTCCATTCACTTCTATGGAACTGAAGTAGACAGTGCTTCATCAGTCTGTAGAACAAATGGAGCTATGGACTAACAATGCACAGTGTCACTGAATTCCTAAAGGGAAATCGGGGACCCCTTCTCAGGATGACTGGGAATCCTAGTTTCTAGACCACCAGTGATCCAATATTTATCATCTATGTCATGGATAGGTGATAAATGCTGTTTGTGGAATAACAAAGTTGTTTTCTGGTACATGCGAATTGATGGCCTATCCTCAGGCTTGGTCAGCAATATCAGATCAGTGGGGCTTTGACACCTGTTTCGGGTAGCTGCTGGTGCTGAATACAGTGGACAGAATGTTCCTAGTTTCTGGTGCTGGTATAATGTAGCTCAGCTCCTAGAATGAAGCTTAGGTGCATTGCCAAGGCACAGACCTTGTGTTTCGGCTCCGTTCACTGTAAAGTTTCCAAGGGATGCCCAAAACAGCTGATTGGTAGGGGTATGGAGATATCAGAACTCTACTTATCATATATTGATGACCAATTCTGAGGAGAGGCCATCAACAGGGGTGGATTGGCCATAGACCTTACAGGGAGATTTCCTCTCTGCTTGTCAGGAACCAGCGGGTGTGAACCCACTGTCACTCGTGTCCTACCCCCTCTAAGGGCGTTGTCTAAGTTAACCCCTCGATCTTCACAATACCCCTGATGGTGGGGATAGACTTTACGAGAGGAACACCAGGTCGCTACCTCCTGAGGAGGATTGATACATGAGGCAGCTGGTCCAGACGGACCAGGAGGTACCTGGAAGGTACCAGAGGTACAGCGGTGGTCAGAAGGCCGAGTCATCACCAGGAGCAACAATGCAGGACTGAAGGATGAGGCAGAGGCGAAGTCAGACATGCAAAGGGTCAGGGCAGGTGGCACAGGTACAGGTCAGGCAACAAGAGAATCAAAGCAAGCAGGCAGGGATGAATCAGGTAGCAGAGTCTGGAACACAGGAATAACAGCAACAAGTAGCTACAAATCAGGACCCAAGGACCTTGACACTGAGGCATCGGGGAAGAGGGCTGAGCCACTTATAAATGTGCAGGAGGACCAGGGTTGGTCAACCACGTCACATGATCCAACCCACGTCACATGATCCTTTAGGGCGCCGGCCCTAAGGAAGAGATGCAGGTTACAAGCAGCAAGCATGTTGCAGTGAGGGCTAAATGGAAACTGTGGAGCGGATCCAGAAACAGCACTACACAGACAGGGCCCAGGACTGCAGCAGTGAATGGGAAGCATAGGCAGCAGATCACCGCTGAACACGGCGCTCAGGACCGCGGCGGTAAGCAGGGGAACAGTGGCGCACAGCAGCCGCTGTTACACTGCTGCTGGCTGAGTATATAATAAGCTATCAGTGGTAATTAACTCTGCTCCATATCTTAATCAGAGACAACTGGAAGAGTAGGGGAGAAAATGACCTCTATTGATGGCCAACTCAGATGGATAGCTTTTAGGGCAATATGTTGTGTGGTACTGTGGTTTGTGGTATTTTGCACGTATTGGGTATTGCTGACCCCACCTACTTTTGTTGCTCCACCTCCTGTCAGTTTAGACCCTCTTACAATATGGGACCACTTTTAGGTATTTTTTCCAGGGCCACGTCAGGTTCCCAATCTGCCCCTGGTCATCAATATCTAAGCACCATAAAAACCTTTTAAGTTCATCCACATCAATTTTTATAAGCCTTTTATTCTCTGCAAAACCACACTGAAACTATTGACAGAGAGTATAAGGAACTTATAGACTGTCATTGGTAGCTAGCTGGGAGTGTTCCCATAGTACCTGCCATTTACAAATTCCTGCATCTGATTGATAGATGGAGAATCATGATTCACCACTCTAGAGAAATTATTGTCACTGCCTCAGGGCACTTTACACGACTCCAGCAGATGCTTGGCATGCGGATGGTGAATATACAGTAGTCTTGTGTGCAGCTGCTTGTTCACGAGAATCCATTTCTTTGAGTTCCTGATGAACAATTACGGCTGCACATTGCGCCCAGTGGCAATTTGGATATGGTGTTAAAATGAGACTTTCGTCAATATATCCTTATATCAAGAACATACCGGAGCCCGAGCACCGCGTCAAGGTATCTCAGAGTGGCTCGGGACCTAACACTAACTTACCTATGCCGTATGGGCAATTATGGAAGGAACATATAGGCCGACACACAGCGACCTACTCCTAGTTACCTCCAGCATGAGATCACACATACAATGGGAGGAGGGAGGAGACTGTGAGTCCCACCTACCAATGACTCATGTGACTCAGGCTGCAACAGGTGCACCAGAATGTTACCATAAGATGTAAGTAATGGTACATTCAAACCTGGAGTTGCCACACCTCCAGGTGTAAATGTACAAACACAGTCACGGAAAAACAGTGGTCTAAAATGGCAGAGAAGTGCTCAAAACCCCATATGCTGTTGCGCATATCAAAACAGGGGAGCAAATCCTGCACATGCGGTGCTCGGGCTCCGGTATGTTCTTGATATAAGGATATATTGGCAAAAGTCTCACTTTAACATCAGCATGGGGGTTTAGCCATATATTATCAATTACATTTACCGTTGTAGTGCACCTTTTTCCGTGATTTGCTTGATTATATAGTTTGTCACATCCACACAATTGGTTATCTTGTGTAGGATGTTTTTGTGGTACATGTGATCCGTTGTAGGCATCCTCCATTGTATGCATTTTTGCTGGGGATTGCTGTTAGCAACGGATCACATGTGCAGGATTTGCTCCCCCGTTTTGATATGCGCAACAGCATATGGGGTTTTGAGCACTTCTCTGCCATTTTAGACCACTGTTTTTCCGTGATTGTGTTTGTACATTTACACCTGGAGGTGTGGCAACTCCAGGTTTGAATGTGCCTTGACTTAGATCTCATAGTAACATTCTGGTGCACCTGTTGCAGCCTGAGTCACATGAGTCATTGGTAGGTGGGACTCCTCCCTCATCCCATTGTATGTGTGATCTCACGCTGGAGGTAACTAGGAGTAGGTCGCTGTGTGTCAGTCTATATGCTCCTTCCGTAATTGCCCATACGGCAAGGCAGGTTAGTGTTAGGTCCCGAGCCACATTGAGATACCTTGACACGGTGCTCGGGATCCGGTATGTTCTTGATATAAGGATATATTGGTGAAAGTCTCATTTTAACATCAGAGTGAGGGTTTAGCCATATATTATGAATTACATTTACCGTTTTAGTGCACCTTTTTCTGTGATTTGCATACCCCTGGAAAGCCCAATTTGGAATTCAGAAGCTTATGTAGTTCTGCCCAAATTGTGACAATAACTGGACATTCCCATCATGTGCATTAGCATAAAACCATACTTGTCTGTACCAACAATTGAGTGAATCTCTCATATCTGCCTTTCCTTTTCTTTAGTTTATCTCAATTTTTTTTAGATATTGGCCCAGAGTACGGTAACTACACTTTACAAAAATTTTTTTGTCATAGTGACATTTCAAAGGTTTTGATTGGTAGGTGGTCCAAATGCTGATACCCCTACAGATCAGTAAAATGAGGAGACAGAAGTGCTCAGCAGCTAGTAGAAAATCTATGAGGCCATCTTCATTTCTGTCTTCAAGCCAAAAAACGCTCATTAAAAAAACCCACTAAAGTAGGCAAGACACCAGAAAAAAAACTGTGTATGAACCCAGCCTAAAGACGGTTTTACATGCTTGGCTTTGGCTCAAAACTCAATAAAAACTGACAAAAACCATTTGGTTTTTAAAATTTTAAAAGCACATTAAAAATTGAAATGTCAGACCTAGGCCAAATTCATCACTTAAAATGGGAAAGCGCTATTATTGCTAACAAGAAAAAATAAGCAGTTTTTGAGGGTCACAGTGAACTTGAGGCAGCATCCAAGATACAGTATCTAGCAAGCTCTGAAGTGTTTATGTGGATGCCCAATATATAGAGAGATCAGTCAATAAATATCACTATACTGTGATATCCTATGGATCAATGTGTACAGCTAAATGGAAAATCAATCATAACTGCTTAATCCAAGTATCAGCTTCTCCTGCGGCTACATGACGTGTATGGGAGGACGGAACACATCATGGAGAAGATGAACTCCACAGGAATTCCACAGGAATCTGCTTTTTCCCTTTCTTGACCTTTAACACCTATTCTCTCAGTTATCTATTTGCTCATTCACTGCTGGCAGATGCACCAAGGGAGGTTCTGGTTTTTGGCTCCGGAGTGCCAGCTCATTATTTCGCCTGTGGACCTCACACAGAGCTGCCTCTGCTGGCTGTATCGGTTACTGATAGCAGCACTAAAGCTACCAAACAGGCTGTCACTTTACAGCAGCAGAGGTCCCCAGTCCTAATGACACCAATTTTAGACATAAAAACAAAAAGTAATACATGCTGAATAGAAAATATGCCATCACCTTTGTATACAAAGGGTAGGGTTTAAAGAGCAACTAAACCTTAGAGTAAAATTTGTCCCTAATGCCCTTAGACCTTTCGCTACCTAAAGCGCACCATTCGCTGTGCACTTAAAACTGACATTTCTGTAGTGGTGTAGGGAGTACAGACATAACATTTTTATTAATGGGGCCACTGCAGCAGTTAATAGGGCAGGAGTGCACGTTGCTGCTGCTGCTCGTGCGCCCCGCAGGTTTACTAACTCCTGGTATAGCACATGAGTACTCTGCACCGATGTACTACAGTATGCCAGGATTAGCTGAGCGGAGTGGGCTGCTGCTTTTGCCTGCTCCGCTAAGCTAAGAGAACTGAGCTCTTAGTTTTAAGTGCACAGGGAATGGTACGCTTTAGGTACATAAAAGTCTAATAAAAAAACAAAATTCATGAATAAAGTATAATAGAAAAAGTTTTATTAGGGCATTAGGGACATCTTATTAAAATTTTACTCAAAGGTTTAGTTACTCTTTAAAATGTACCTAAACGTTCAACTGAAATATTTTGAAAGATATTTTTTCGTATATACTTTTAGCACAAAAAGAGGCCACCGAAGTTCGGGTTTCCAGAAGTGCTATTAACTGCAGCCATGTATGCTGTGTACGTATTAAATACACTGTAGTCAGCGCTGTCCCGATGGGAGCACATCTCCCTGCTCCAGCCTATACCTTCTGCTGAAAGCTCTGCCATAGAATATCAGTGCATGATACCCTACACTGCAATTTTGTAAGCAGAGGTTCCTGCGTAGCGCAGTGAGGACAGGCAGGAGCAGTAATGTGCTGTGCATACTGTTCATTCTGGGCTTAGGAATCCAGTGGGCGTTCCTCTGCAGCGATTGACAGCTATCTCTGTAGACATACCTACACAAGCACGGCTTTCACTCACTAAAACATCCTTAAAGGGGTTTTCCGAGTAATATATATTGATGACCTATCCTCAGGATCAGCTGTTTGAAGAGGAGGCGCACGCCGTATCAGCGCTGCCTCCTCTTCACTGTTTACATGCTGGCCGTAATGGGGGTAGTGGTGAGTAGGTGTAATTACACCTAACCACCCCATTCATTTCTATGGGAAGAATCGCTTCCATAGACTTTAGCGAGCAGGTGATTGCCAGGAGGGAACACTTTCCTCCTGACAACCGTCTGTTTACTTCAGTATATTCAGTTTCCACATGTTTGGAATTTACTTAAGCTGCATATATACGTGATTACTCCAGTAAACCCAACGTATGGCTGCAATCTACCTGTGTGTAATAAGGTGAAATTGAACATCAAGCCTCAATCGTCCGTTTTCGTATATTGTGATGAATACACATCGCCTTGCTGGCGGTGACCTATATTGCCACTTTTGCTGTCTGTCTGCCTACTATCATGTTCTGTATGGATCCTGCTGCAACTTGCATCATGCCACTAATGCCTCATTCGTCAGTTTACGTGTATTCAGTTTCCACACATTTGTGATCATGTCACTGCTCGACTGGCTGCTGGGTCTTCTGCTGAAGTTACAACTGTATTTTTTTTTCCTGTTCAGCTCTGCAGAAAAAACTACAGCCAGTCGAGTGGTCACGTGATAACTGAGATTGTGGAATAGGCGGAATGACAGAAGGGTAAGTACTGCTAAAACTTTCTCTCTTCCACAGGTTAGATGATACACAGAATGTACGTAAAGCCCAGAGAACCCATTGAAAGAGGGCCGGTCCCCTCTCCTGACATGACTGTTTTAGTAACTACTTTCTACATATATTTGTAGGACTATATAATGTGCTTTTCCTCTATTATTCCTTCTAGAAGTTTATGAATGAATTGCCAGCAGTCTGCAATCAAAGATCCATCTGGGTGTTTCCAGTTGGGAGATTTGTCCCTGCACAGTCAGACACTAACATCACTGATTGGATAGTGTCATAATGTACAGGGAACCCCCTCCTCCCATCTGGTAACGCTCAACTGGACCTTCCTTACAGACTGCTAATATTTTTTTATATTTTATAGGAGGAATACTAGAGGAATGGCACAATATAGAGTTATAAGAATAGATGCTCCAGAATTGTTATTACATGGGGAATGCAAGTAGTTACTAAAACAGACATGTCACGAGAGGGGACAGGTCCTTCTTTAACTGCCTAGGCTTATATCATATTTCTTCATAACAGATGAAAATAAATATTTGGAACAATAAAAAGATGTCTGGATGTGCTGTATATTTTGCTTGTATGCTAACAGTATAATTTTTGGCAGATTCATAAACATTTAAATTTAGATAGATAGATAGATAGAAACATAGATAGAAAAATAGATAAATATGAGATAGATAGATAGATAGATAGATAGATAGATAGATAGATAGATGGATATCTAAGGAAACGACAAAAGGATGATATGAATTTAGCCTTACAAGGTCCAGCATTGTCCAAGTACATATGTCCCCCAGAAGGCTTAGCAGGGGTAAGTGTACTTTACTTGATTTTGAAGACAGATGCATCAGGTGCCCAAGCGGGGGGTTAAACTGGCGATATAGTTCAGATTAATGTTCGCCAATGAGGGTGTCACGACCTTCCCTTGATGGTAAATGTCAGGCAAGGAAGGATCAGGCTGCTGAATTTCCAAATGCCTGACCCTTTTGTTCCAAGGGAGGATAAGCCACTGTCAGAAATGTCAGTGGCTTTCTCCCCTCTCCTGATTTAGAACACGTGCACTCTCGGCCGAGCCAAGCAGGCATCTGTATGGGGTATGGGGAGTGAATGCTATAGGCTAGATGAGCCTTTGTATAACATCTATCTCAGGTGTATGGCCAGCCTTATAGTTTTTGAACATACATTACACCTCAGATAATACAATCATTAGACCATGTTATAATGTGTTCTGTTTGCTCATTAAAGTTTCACCACTAGATGATTCATTTATATAGAAGAACAATAGAGATAACATTGAGTCATGTAGTTTTGTGCTCATGTACACTTTCAATTAAAAACAAAAAGGATCAGCAAAATAAAATTGAACTGTGAAATGTTTTACAATCCTTTCTGATATCTTAACCCCTGGACACTGCAGGTTGTTTTGGCCTTAAGGACCGAGCCAAATGTTTCGACTCTGACATGCGTCACTTTATGTGGTAATAACTTTGGAACGCTTTTACTTATCCAAGCCATTCTGAGACTGTTTTCTTGTGACATGTTGTACTTCATAAAAATGGTACAATTTGGTGGATATGTTTTGTGTTTATTTATGAAAAAAGTGGAAATTTTGTGAAAATTTTGAAAAAAACATCATTTTCAAAATTCTAAATGTTCTGCTTTTAAGACAGATAGTCTTACCACTGAAATTCGGTGCTAAACTCCCTATATGTCTGCTTTATATTGGCATCATTTTTTGAATATCCTTTTCTATTTTTAGTGTTTCAGAAGGCTTAGAATTCCAACAGCAAATTTCCAAATTTTCAAGAAATGTTCAAAAACCATTTTTTAGTGGCCAGGTCAATATTGAAAGGCTTTGCATGGCCCATATTTTGGAATACCGCCATAAATCACCCCATTTTAAAAACTGCACCCCTCAAGCTCTTACGCATGGCGCTGTAAGACTTGAGGACCTGGTCGGATAAGTCTACCCCACCCATGTAGTGGTTTGCTGATGCTGAAACTTGAGCCACGTACTGGAACGATTCTGCTGCTGTTGCCATGAATAGATGTTAGAATTAGGACATCTCGTTTGTCCTTGTAGCGAACAAGCAGCAGATTTTTGTTGCAGAATGCCCTACTTTCCCCCTTTTTCAGAGTCTGCCCAAGAAATGGCTTTGGAAGTCCCCTCTGATTTTTTCTGATGGTGCCACAGGCCACCGTGTTTCTGGACATAAGACTTTTTAGAAGGGGAATACTTGTGTAAAAATTGTCCAGATATAGATTATACCCTTTGTCTAAAAGGGGGTAAATGAAATCCCAGACAATTTTGCCACTTATACCCAGGGATGGGGGGCAATCTGGGGGATTAATTGCCAAATCTTTTCCCTCGTAAACTTTAAAGCGGTGTATGTAGCCGGTGGTGCTTTTACACAATTTGTACATCTTTATTACGTACCGCGCCCTTTTATTTGGAAGGTACTGCCGAAAATGCAGCCTCCGTTTAAAGTTTACGAAGGATTCATCGACCGATATAATTTTTTGGGGGTTGTAAAGTTCTGAAAAAAGTTTATTATAATGGTCGATGAGTGGCCTGATTTTGTACAGCTTTGTCATAGCTGGGGTCTTGGCGTGGTGGGCAGAGGGAATTGTGACTATAATGAAGAAATTTCCTAAGGGTCTCAAAGCGCGTCCTGGTCATGATGGTGGCATGAAGTGGCTTATTGTATAAAATGTCAGAAGACCAGTAGTCCCTAAATGTTGTTTTTTTTTTACAAGGCCCATGTTAAGCAAAAGGCCCCAAAATTGCTGAATTTCTTTTGGATTTGTGGGGATCCAGTTTTGGGCTTTTACATAGTGGGATTGTGGGTTTTGTGCAAGAAACTGGCTTGCATAAAGATTGGTCTGCTGGACCATCAAATTTATTAATTCGTCCATGAAAAACAATGTAAAAAAAATCCAACTCTTGAAATTCTGCCGTCTGTACAGTAATCCCTGGACGAGCAGCAAATTCTGGAATTTGGGGACCATAGCCGACAGTTGGTGTCCACAAATCATGACTTGGGCCAGCTTGCTCACGACTAGCAGCTCTTGTGCGCTGTGCAGGGGGTTCCTCTGTCTCACTAGATGAAGATTCCATTTCATCTTCACTTGTGGACTCTGTGTCAGAGCAAATCATGTCATACGCTTCCTCTGTGGAGTAAAATCTCTTTGCCATTTTGACGGACAGGTGGTAGAGATAGTTACTATAGCTGACACTTAGATTGATAGAGGGGGTCACTTGTAACTAATGATGACACAGCGTTAGTTGACGGAAGGGGCCACCGGTCACTATAAACTTTTTTTTTTTAACAAAAAAGGGGAAGAACAAAAACAATTGCGCTAGAGGGAACTCCTGGATGCAAAGCAAAGCGGTCACCACTACCTACAGATTTAGCTACGGAAAATAAGTTACGGAAAATAAGTGACAAGTGGAGGGGCCACAGGTCACAACAGGAGTAACTAAACAATTTTTTATATATATTTTTTTTTTCAAATTTTTTTTTTTTTTTTTATATTTTTATAAAACTGAGAAGAAAAAAAAGGCAAATAAAAGGTTAACAGGTGATGGCTAAGGGTCAGGGGTCAGGACAGGTCAGGTTGGGTCAGGAGTCAGAATAGGTCAGGGGTCAGGGGTCAGGAGAGACAGGGTAGTGTAGGAAGTGTATGTGTAGTGATCATTTTTCACTTTATTAGATTTTTTTAACTTTTCTTTCCCCTGACAGGGCTCAGGAATAGCATAAACCGTCTCTGACAAGCTCTGACAGAAAGGATGAGATCTCGGAGCTTGTCAGAGGCGGTGACAGCTCATCCTGTCCCTCCCAGCGATCGTGATTGGCTAGTCAAAACTGACTAGCCAATCACAGCGATCGCCGACACGGGACAAGTTTGATTGGTCCTGTGCCGGCAAGCGGTGAATGGCAGTCTGCTCCGGGAACAGGTAATCCGGTGAATCTTCTCCCCCGATGGCCGCGAGTGGCAATTACCTGATGGACGGAATTGTACGCCCATTTGCGCCAACTCACTAGCGAAATGGACGTACAGTTCCATCCATTTGTGCCAAGGGGTTAAAGGGGTTGTCGGAAGATCTAGTTAAAAGTAGGCAATAATATAAATGAGA
Source organism: Rhinella marina (assembly GCA_900303285.1). Taxonomy (NCBI): domain Eukaryota; kingdom Metazoa; phylum Chordata; class Amphibia; order Anura; family Bufonidae; genus Rhinella; species Rhinella marina. The sequence continues at coordinate 98,284 of ONZH01007338.1, forward strand.
GAAATAACCTATACTCACCTATACAATCCTCCTCCGCTTCGGTCCCTGTGTCATGATTTGACGTTCCTCATTTACATAAATGGCCTCAGTTGTCACATATGCATGTATAGGGTGTGAATGCTGAGACCAGTGATTGGCTACAGCAGTCATGTAAATAAGAGAGGTGAAGACACCTCTGTATGACTGGCAGGAAGTGTAGTGGAGGTGTTTGTAGCACCAGGTGATTGAACAGGTGAGTATAGGTTATTTCATTATGCTATATTATACCAGTGCCTACTACCAGATATTTTTTTTTTTAAATCCTGAATAACCCGTTTAAGAGCAGCACCTTTAAAGGCAATATATAGGCTATTTTTTATTATTGCATTTTACTCTTTTTGAGCTAAAATATTTTTTTAATTTGGTCTTTATTAAAAATGTTGAGCCCCTTTCTCCGAACAGCATTGAGATAGTAGCATGCTCTGTGTTTTTACTGTGTTCCATCAGGCAGCTCAGCTGATGGCTCCTCATCACTGATCTCTGAACTTATAAACATTCATTATAGATCAATCCTTAACTAACTGATAAAAATGTGGCTTAAATAAGTGTTTATGACCTTTTAGTTATTTAGAGATAAGGTTTATTAGATGGCTGACACAAAGTCAACCCAGTCAGCAGCTCAATAATTTTCATAAAAATCAAATGAAAAAATTATTTTATCCCAAAATGAGTAAAGTGCAATCATTTAAAAAATTACCTCCGAAAGTGTACATAGCCTTTAAGGTTTGTTTCATATTGCTTATAACAAGGCCATGATTTCAGTGTTCATTATGTGATTTCTTCTTCTGGGTAAGAGATAGTGTTGGCTTCACAGACAGACTTGTGCCCTCATTAATTTTCAGCAGATGCCTCACCTGAACTTGCAAAGGTTTATCGAATTTAGTTAGGTACATCTTCCTTTTCATGTTCAAATTCAATAGAAAATATTTCCCTTTTGGCAAGAAGATTTAAAGAGCAACTATCACAACACAGACAAATATCAGCTATCTAAACACTTAGGCAGGGTGCTGTCTCTCCTTAAAGAGACCAGCTGTGTATGTACACTTTAAAGGGGTTAATGACCCCCGACCCATTGTGGCCCAACAGCATGCTGCCAAGTAAAAATAATAAACCCAAATACTTACCTCCATTCTGCTGTCAGCCATGCAGTGCAAGACATAGACTTCTTCTAGTCTGTGCCCTGAGCTCTATGCAGCCCGACTCAGGCAGCACGATAATGATGACACTGGCCTCTTATAGGCTGAAGGAACTCGGACTAAAGCCTATTATAGGAAACGGTGGGCCAAGGAGACATTGTTAAAGTGCCTCATCACGAAATTCAACTGTATTGCTGTCCTGAGTACAGCAATGTAGTTGAATATATAGAGATGAGCATTTCCACAGTGGAAGCACTGATTGCCCATGGCCCTTCCGCTGCCCCCTCTTGTCCCTACCTGAAGATAGCAAAAGGCAGACAAAGGTGAATATTTACATTAAGAGCTGCTGGACAAATGTTTGAGCAAATACTGATCATCTAGATGAGATTGCAGAGAGCCAAGATGTGAAACCCATGTTAACCAATCACATGTCCTTTTATTCATACTCCAAAGTTAAAAAAAAAAAGAATGTGTTAAAAAACATGTAATGTAACAGCTCACCTACAGAAAGCAATGGCATGCATTATAGAATAGTTTCACACCATTTTTTTTACCTATTTTTTTTTTTTTCAAAACAAAAGATGCCATGACCAGATGTTACCCCAAACTGTTTTCACAAAATTAGAAGTGTACAATAGTCCAAAATGCTATGGTATGTTGAAACATTAAGATTTCCCTTAACTGCAACTGAAGGCCACCTTACTCAAACAACAGTCTGAATCTCCCCTAACAGAGAGAAGGATCAGGTAAAGTGAATATTTTCCGCTGAACCAAAAGTGTATGTGTATAGGGGAGTCATGAAACATAGCTGTGACCCCGATTGTTCAGCGAATTACTACTATATGTTTGGGCTTGCTTAAGGGGACTAGGCCAACCCCTGATAAACAACTACATAACATTATCCCTCCTCCTTGTGCATTGGCATAATGCAGTCAGGAAGGTAAGACCCGTCCATCAGACTGCCAGATACTGAATCCAGAATCCCTTTGAATCCAGAGGGAAAAAACAGCAATCTAAAGTTGTTTAGTAGCAGCACCTATACAAGCAGATGAAAAACACAAGTTTGTGAGCATTCATGTGTTTGATTTCAAGTGCATGCTTGTATTAAGTATTTAATATAAGATCAAGTTACTTTAGATTAAGGGACTTTAGGAGGGGACTACAGTCAGTTGCTTATCATTGCACTGTATCATTGTGTTGGTGATGTCTTCAGTCATTGTGTTGGTGACTTTTATGCACTATGCGCCTCGGCACTTGGTGACCCTGTTCTGTAACTTTACATAGTCTGCCTCTTCATGGCTGAGTTTCTGTAGTTCCTAAATACTTCAATTTTTCAATAATATCACGCACAGTTGATGGTGGAATATCTAGAAGGCAAGAAACACAGCAATGAGAGCTGATGTTGCAATGATGGAATCGTATTACAGTATAAAGTTCAAATTCAGTGAGGTCTTTGGATGGGCTGGATTTTATACACCTGTGGCAATGGGACTGAATGAAACCTGAATTCAGTGAGAAGAAGGCTTGGATTATTGTATTGCATTAACTCTGCCAACCCTGACTTTTACTTGATCAACTATGTATTCCGTCTCCTGATTTTGCAACTACAAACTGGTTTCTACACATGTTAGTGATTGTCCAAATGTTCATAACCAGGTGTCCTGACATCCATCTGTGCATAGGGACACACCCTATTGACAATGGGAATGGCAACACCCAGTTGTCAATGGTAATGGTAACACCCAGTTGTCAATTTATTCATACGTTTCCAGGGAAGAACAGAGGAAGGGCAGAATACAGACTTGTCAGAAAAAAATGCTCTCAAATTGCTAGTCATACTAAAGAAATGTCAGGAGAATTTATCTGTGATTCTGAAAGATTAAATTACCTCATATTGTTAACTTCCATTTGGGAATTGAGTGTATTATGAGACTGTACTGCTTTACCTTGTTTGCCCTATTTCTTTTACAAGTTCCAGGTTAATGGGTCTCTTTGTGTAACCAGGATAATGCATTAGAGAAAACCAGAATGGTGTTCCCACAATATATTACTGTGTTGACCTTGGACTATGACCTTGAAGTGACAATTCAAACAATAAAATGATGCCATTTTTCCTCAATCCACACATAAAAAATTGCATTCTGCTGTTCAACACGTTTGGTATTTGGTCGATTCAGAGACACATTGGATGATTTCACACTTCATCATTATTGAATTTTTCTAAGGAATCAATACTTTATCATGTATAGTGGCAGCAGGAATCAAACACAATGTAACACTGTGTTTTTACACAGGATATACCCTAAATATTTGACATATACAACAGAAGTGGATATTTGAATGCATTAGAGAGAGCTGTTCCCAGCTCTCCAGTTTGTCCCCTTCCATATGTGACTGCCAATAGTATATGTGGCTTCTTTTGATTTTCAAACAGGAGTTAGAGAACCCTCATTTTTTTCTATGGAAGTAGGAAACCTAGACCAAATAGCAACTTTGCCAAATAAAGAAATAACAGTGTTCATTCTCTGTGCATTATCATTGATACATTTTAAGTTTTATTACCTCAGTGCTGCGACATCTCTTAGGCATTATCTGGGACAAAAGTGTGCTTAGTAACCCTGTTCTATGACATCAATGGGCATAGTTTTCCTATACTGCCCTATTACTGTGTGAAATTACCCTTTCTTGATGATTTCACACTGTATTATCCATGTAACATTCCATTTTCTGAAATGTCTTTGTTATATTAAAATAAACATATTACAATATTACATTATATATATATATATATATATATATATATATTACATTATAAATGTCTTTATAATGCCACACAGTGACCATGAAATCACTGCTTGCATTATTCATGCACTGTGACATCATTATGACTATTACTCCCATGCTGTGTTTATTGTCCTATACTATGACACTAGCCTTGAGAGAAGGGAAGCCGAATTTGGTCCAAAGTTTAGGAAAACTTTAACATTAATTCTAAACAAATCCGAGCTTCCTATCACTTTGTGGTAACAAATCAGTTTTCCTAAAATGGCAGCTGCACATGTTAGAAAGTGAAAATAAGTGTAGAGGATACAAGCCCGGGAAAGTGAGATCATCCGTTCCCCTGTGATATCACAGCTACTGTAGGTAAAGCCCTATAAAACACTGATTCCATGCAGACACCGACATTTTCCTGCTGAGCATAGGGAGAGACGTGACAAGATGCTCATGCACTAGGGACAGTGTTGGTGCAAACTACTAGAGTAGGACAATATTAGAGAGGGAGAGTGCAGGGAGACTGCAGGGAGAGTGAAGGGAAAGCATAGGAGACTGCTGAACTACAGACTCTGCTACAATTTATCTCCATGTTCATAACTGTGCAGTGCAGCAAGAGTCATAGTTAATTTATTCTGTTATCTGTAGAGTTACTGTGCCGTCATATTACAGGCAGGTCTAAATTATCGCTGTGTACATAAGTGTGCAGTGCACCAATATTCATAGCTAATCCGTTCTGTCAGCTGTAGAGTCATTGTGCGTCAATATTACAGGTCACTGTTACTGGTAGGTCTAATTTATTGCAATGTACATAAGTGTGCAGTGCACCAATATTCATAGCTAATCCATTCTGTTAGTTGTAGGGTTACTGTGTGTCAGTATTACAGGCCACTGTTACCGGCAAGTCTAATTTATCGCCGTTTACTGTGCAGTGTACCAAAAAACATAGTTAATCCATTCTTTTAGTGATACAGTTGGTATACATTATGGCCAACATACAGTTGCCTTGGCCCTCCAAAGGAAAGGGCAGTGACAAAAATGATGCTGTAGCCGACTGTTAAAGAAATTTAGTTAGTGGGTGAACACAATTGTGCTAGGGTTGTATATTTCATTATTAGGTGGTCTCCATCTCCTTATAGACATATCTCTTATATCTTATGATCTCTAAGCTCCATTAGATGTCACATATGCTTAAAAATAAAAATGACTCATAATCACTTGATATGTCTGTAGGAAAACAGGAACTTAGCAGAAGTTAATATACGCATATGGAATTTCCCACATAGATGAAGTAATGTGTATCCCAATTGGCTGCCAATATCACTTTTTTTGATTTGTTGTTTCAATGTATACTTGTATGATTGTGATTGGACATATTAAAATTGATGACAAAGGGGTGTGTGATTACACCATCATGTATTTCTAATAAAATTAGCTCCCTGGGTGTAACCAGGAGAGATCTGCATGATCAGCAATGAGACTGGACGTGCATTTCTTGTGCTGTGGCCGCACCCTCTTACCATGAAGGGGGAAATTTAACATAATTTGAACACCACAGACAACTGAGTATTAAGTCTAATTTGGGACTTATCCTAAATTACATTAACATTGTGGTGCCGAAACCCGGGAAAAATCCATCAGATATCCAAGGGGACGATCGTGGAAGAGCTTTGGTCATTAAGGCAACTGGGAACTGCACCTTCAAATACCACAGGTAAGATATTTTTCTTACTTTGTGCCTTCCTACTTTTCATGACCACTGTTCGAGTATTGTCCTTTTCGGAATCTTTGAGATTTTAAAAGAACACCTCCTTGTCTGTGGTAGAGTGAATGGAATGTGTCTGAAACCTAGGTGTATCATTGATGGAGATTGCCTGTGTTTTATAATATGCCGTGAGAGAAATTAAGGAACTGGGAAAAAAGAGGAAGTTAGAATATCAAGAAAGAGATTTATTTCAATGCCTGCATTTAGTTAGTATTTAAAGTGCCCATCTCTGTGATATCTGCAGATACCCAACACCAACCCAATCTCTGCAAGAACTGTTTGATGTGAGCGGAGTTGGAAGCCCAGTCCAGGACTGGGAGGATCGGTCTGCAAGAACTGTTTGATGTGAGCAGGTGGTGAGGCGAATCAGGGTATTCGCGCGTGGTGGGAGAAGGGACGGATCCACTCTTCTCCAATGGGATCAGGCAGTTGAGAGGCTCTGAAAAAGGGGCGCCCCTCAAGGAGGGAGGTGACTGTAGTGGATATCATAGAGAGGCAGAAGAGGAGGAGGGGCAGTGAGAGATATAAGCAGAATATTCAAAAGAGCAGGCATGTCAAGAGATGAGAAATCTGGAAAGCTAGATGGTTGAAATCTGGAAAGTTCCACAGTGAGAGAAGCAGCGCATTCGTTGAAGGTTAGGCAGGTGAAGAAGGTAAGAGCAGGTGAGGAGTATGTGAGAGGCTGGGGATGCAGTGGTTCAAAGGTGGCATAAAGAGAATGATGGAGAAAGAATTGGGAAGGGAACACATATATGTATATATATATGTTTTTACTTTTAAAAGGCAAAGGAAAGAGTTAAACATGAGTGGAGTGGAAAAAGAGGAAGTACTGGCTGCTGCTTTGAGAGGGACTTAAACGGCATTTTCTTTGTCTTCCGTCTCTTGTGGGGTCCCCGATAGTCATAAATGTATCATTTCTGTAGAAGAGGAGGATGAACCGAGAAGAATCAGATTCTTATCAGAATCTGATTATTTGATGACATAGAATTGCAGTAGTTCCCATTTCAGATATTGTTTTGGCAGATGTGGTAGTATTTGAAAGAAGATGTGTCAGTATATACTGCTGCTATTAGTGATTAGGAAAAAACCCTATCTTTAAAGGAAAAAAAAAATTAAGTGTTTATTAATTATTAAGTTTCAAAACTTTTGGTTTGCTTGAGAATGCTTGGCTTCTTTCCCAGACTTTGCGGTTCGTGAAAAAGAGGAAGTATGGATAATGTCTGTTTTTTTTGAAAGTAGATTTGTTATAAGGATTTGGAATTTAAAGTTAAGGTATTGATAATAATATCCAGGAAAAAAATTAGAATTGAGTCAAAAGAAAATCCACGTGGTAAATAGATGAGCTCATTCTTACATTTGATATTATGTGCACATTATTTTTCATTTTGTTTGTTTGCAAACTAAAGATTTTGTGAGTTTTATTTTATAGCCCGAATTAATGGACGTCAAGGAAGCCTGTTGTTTTTCCCAAATGTTTAATTTGGTGGGGATTGTGCCTAATCTGTTTTTTAGGAGTGAAGAAAAAGACCAAGAAATCCTAAAATATTCGGCAGATCTGCATAAAATATCATTTTCATTGATTCTGTGCTGAAAACTTTTCATGGAGTCATGCATATATTTTTTGAGTTTTTATTGGAGCTCCAATGCATACTGTATTTGTTTGTGTGTGAAGTGTGTGATGGGCCCGTGTCTGTCTTTGTTCGTAATCATTATATGTTTCATGTTACACATCTAGCTAGAAATGATCAAAAAAGGAGAAGTTACATTTTGCCAAACGACAAAGGGTGTGGTGACAGTGACGTAGAATTATATTATACAGAGACAGCCTCTTATGTTCCTCCCTAAACACGTATAGTGTGATATGTCACTAGAGTTGGAGAAAGAGAAAAAAAAATGAAATTGGTTCATTTAATTTTAACAAGTCGCATAAGCGTGCAAGTGGGAAAAAAAAATAAGACAATAAGATTGGTTTGTTTTAAAAAACGTTATTAATATGTGGTATTCAGACAAGTGTGTTTATAAGAGGTCTGTAAGCAAAATCATCAAATAAGTATAATAATATGTGGTTAAATCAAGTGGAATGTCTGAAGTAACTGTGTCACCAAGTATTTCATCTGTCAATGAAAACTAGATGATAGATAAGGTTTTCCGATCGGTTTTTATTTTTCTGATTATTTTGTTTTATTTTCTGAACATGATGGGAGCATTTGATTTGTTTGGAAAAAAAAGTAACAGTATTTGAAAAGTATTAAGAGAATTGTTTTATAACAGTCATGTGGGCCATGAACACGGAGTTCTGGAGGAGATACAACACTTTGAGCATCTTGAGTTTACAGAAGATTTTCAGCATTTTGATAAGAGGTTGAGTTACCAGACTACATAAAGGTTTAGAGGTCATATGAACTACAGAGCAAGTACATTCAGATCTGATTCATAACTTTGTCAAATATTGAGTTTTCTCTCATAAATGGTATAGATGGATCACACAGAAGACAGGATATGCTGTCAGTGCCTAAACTGATGTTGTCACCTAAATACCACTCCCTTCTGTAATGTGAGTACAGGAGGTAGAGCTGAAGGCACTCACTGAGGCTGGTAAGATGGTTGTGGTCAGATAACTAATATTCATATAGATTTCATATATGCCTTTGGTATCTTCCATGATTATGGTCTGATCTGGGGGAGCAGAGGTTTTGTTGGATCCATGGGAAACCCATGAAGAGTGCTGAGTGTGTGAGAGTTGTTTTATTCCCTGATGCTGTCCAGAAGAAGGAAAAAAAGAAAAAAAAGACAACAAGTTGGGAGATTAAACTGCTATAACTGCAGACCTCCAGCCAATACCTGAAGCCAACCTAAGGTTTACGTGACTTGGCCAACCCAGGCCCAGAAGACCTTTAAAGTAAGAGCAAGGAGTGATGACAAGCTCTGGAGGGTAGGTAAAATGGTGCCTTCTCAAGTGCACTCTGCCCGTTGATGATGAATTCAGCACATGGGTTGATGTATGTGTCAGGAGGAGATAAGGTGGGAATTCCAGGGTCCAGCAGCGCTGCCACCAGGTTTGTCCAAGGTTACATGTGTGCCTGTAATAATGTTGGAAGAACTTTGAGAGTTCCAGAAAGGCATATACCTAGGCCATCTTGCCTATTTCAGAGATTGCAGATGGACTGCATTAAGTTTCCAAAGGTGGGGCAGCATGAATATGTCCTTGTCTATGTTGATCTATTTTTCAGGAAACACCTGGTCTGTAGTAAAAGCAAGAGTAAAAGAAGATACTGGCTGAGGTAGCAAGTAGAGAAATACTGGATGTAGAACAAGCCTTTTGACTTTCTTAAAAAACAAAAAAAACAAAAAAAAAAAACACTTTTTTATCTTTCCTAAAGTGGTAGGAGCCCTTACAGGTCAGCTCTGACTGTTGAACATAAACATGTGTGTAATTCCTTTCCAGATCTGGACTCAAAGACTAGTACCTTGTTCATATAAAGGAAAAGTTTGGATCCCAGATTTGATGGTCCCTAATGAGTGCTGTGTTCACCATTCCAACATTGGTGAAGCCAAACATATTTACATTGACAATATACTTAATGCTTATAAAGATTGCCAAATAATGAGAGATTATAGAATTAGCAAATAATCCACACAGTGAGAGGAAAAGTGGTGTGGACTCACTTGGATATTGTTTAATCAGGATTGGATTATTGAGTAAAGTCTGAGTATTACATCTTTGCCCCATTATGTTCATTATATTGTAATTTGTGTCCTAACTTCACTAACAAAGGTTTAAGCAGATTTATAAAAAAAAAAAAAACTGGGTGGTCTATAACATACTGAAAGAATAGCAACCCACTTGGCAAGTATCAAGCAATCGAAAAATGATGATGGTATGTGGTATGTGAAACGGGTGCATATAGATGGCTGCCACCTCACCGCTCAGTGGTCTGCACCTTAGCTAACCATCCCTGAGTTTGAAGAAAGAAAAGAGGTCCTTTATAGGTTCCATTACAACGTGTACCGGAGCAGATTTTATTGAGGAAGGAAAAAAGATCATACTATGCACATGTCATGATAAGGATGGTATGGTTTGGGTGGCTGCTGAAGTGGAGTATACTAAGAGGTTAAGGGAGATTTATAGAGACGCTAATTCTAAGAAAGAATTGTCCATTGATTAGACTGATTTGCTGTGTTGACTGAACCCAATTAACTGATTTAGTGAAGTAAAATGATAGGTTGATGCTTGATGCTCTCTTTGTAAAAGGATACTAAATTTGTTGTTTCTGATTAAATTGGCAGTAAGGTCAGAAAGAAGATATTATCATCATCACCTGACTTTAATAATAACCTGTATACTGAATGTGAATCATGGAGAATCTACAAGAGAGGAATATACATATATACATCAATCCAGCCTGTGAATACTAAACCTGACGATTCAGCTGAGAACTAAGACATCGTAGACATGACAACTTTGAACTCTGATGATTATTGGACATTTTGCCTCGCTTCTGATTGTGCCCCTGTGCTGTGCAGGGAATAACTTAGAATAACTTAAAGGAAAATGCTGAGTGTCCAGTGGAGTCTACCATAGATGATGAATGGCTTATCAGCCCTGATCTGGGGAATCCAGTCAGAATGTAGTCATTGGTGGAGTCCTCTGGATACCTAAGCAGGCTGTGTACAAGAGAAGGAAGACACTTATTTACTTGTGTCTCCTTCTCCATCCCATGAACAAGAATTATATATATATCATATAAGATATAGGATCTGCATTGATGATATAGGGTCTGTCCTGATCGATACACCTCAGATTAATGGATGGCCCATAGGCCCTGGTTTGAACTGAATATAGTCAGTTGGGAAACTCTCTTTGGACTATTAGCAAATTGTATTCAAGAGGAGGAACTGTTAAAGAAATTTAGTTAGTGGGTGAACACAATTGTGCTAGGGTTGTATATTTCATTATTAGGTGGTCTCCATCTCCTTATAGACATATCTCTTATATCTTATAATCTCTAAGCTCCATTAGATGTCACATATGCTTAAAAATAAAAATGACTCATAATCACTTGATATGTCTGTAGAAAAACAGGAACTTAGCAGAAGTTAATATACGCATATGGAATTTCCCACATAGATGAAGTAATGTGTATCCCAATTGGCTGCCAATATCACTTTTTTTGATTTGTTGTTTCAATGTATACTTGTATGATTGTGATTGGACATATTAAAATTGATGACAAAGGGGGGTGTGATTACACCATCATGTATTTCTAATAAAATTAGCTCCCTGGGTGTAACCAGGAGAGATCTGCATGATCAGCAATGAGACTGGACGTGCATTTCTTGTGCTGTGGCCGCACCCTCTAACCATGAAGGGGGAAATTTAACATAATTTGAACACCACAGACAACTGAGTATTAAGTCTAATTTGGGACTTATCCTAAATTACATTAACACCGACACAAGTAGCAGCAGAAGAAGAGGTGGTGGTAGCAGTCGCAGCAACTGGTGAGAGCTGCCACTGTCACCCAGTAGTCTTGTTTTTACCAACAATCCAGCTGACATCGTGCTTAGTTGGCATGGCCCAGAAACTGCCTCTACTGGATGTCCTCACCTGTCCTGAACCTGCCTCTTGCTTTTGCTGCTCTGTCTGGTAGCCAAGTAATAGCAGCCACTGGCTTTGTTCCACTTTACAGCAACAATGAGATTTACCTCTGTTCTTATGTATGAAACCTCTTTTTGTCTGGACAAACTGCTGTGTCATTGCCATTGAGTATTACTGAAGCTCTAATGCAAGTCTATGAGAGACAGAAAGTGTAACACTGTATTTGTTTCTGCTGAGTTTCTCCACTCCACCCCTCCCACTAGAAGGTTCTAGTTCAGCCAGAAACTGTATATAGGGATTGCAGTCAGAGCCCCTAGTGTTCTGCAGTTAGGAATCAGTGCTTAGAAGAGACTCTGCCAGACTGCATGGGTAACCAGAAGATGCTGAGATGGGGATTCTGAGCCACAGACCATGGGTCACCAGCCCTGTGACCAAGGAGCCAGCCGGACAACTGAGCCACAGACCATGGGACTCCAGCCTTTGTCCAGGGTACCTGCTTTCTGAGAGAAAGAGGGACAGCTAGCTCAGGCCTTTCTTCAGCATCAAACCCTTCTTCTGCCAGGGAGGAGATTGGAGAAGCTAGCCCTGTGCCTCACCTGTATTGTTTTGCACTTGAATTCCTCCAGTAAAGAAGCACACTGGCTTACTACAGACCCTGACTCTCTGGACTTGTTTCTCATTGGGGTGCACCACGCCTTACCATCCCTTCTGGAGAGCAGCAACACATGGTGACACCTCGATGGTGTCTGGGGGACCCAACGTAGCATTGGGGCCACCCAAAACCCAGCCATTGCATACATCAACAAGATGAAAGATACTGTACTTTTTCTTTTTCCAGTCATATTTACCCTTAAAACATGATGCAACGGAACACAAAAGTGATGGAGGTTGCTTTTATCTGTCCTTTTATCTGTCCTTCTAACAGCAGAACAGAACATGTTGTGGAAGTGAAAATCTGTATTTTTTCTGCAATGTATGAATGGCATTTCAAAAACCTTATTTATACATCACATTTTTGTTTACTGTGGATTGTTCTTTTGGATTCTATATAGAAAATACACAGCATCCATCATAAGCATGCTAGATGAAGAAGCTGTCTGAGGGTCAATTTCTGTTTCAAAGCATATTCAAAAGAGAATGGTGTCAGAGAAAATAGTAAAAGTGGTCAGAGCAAAGAAGAAAGGAGAATTTTGCACAATCAGGGCTACTTAAACATGGCTCCTTTCCCCCAAAACACAGGGGGGCCCTAGGGCAGCTGCATGGTTTCCCCTCCAAGGGCTCATGCACACAATCGTATGTATTTTGCTGTCCACAAAACACCAATCCATAAAAAATACAGATGACGTCCGTGTGCATTCCGCATTTTACAGAACGGAACAGCTGGTCCCTAATAGAACAGTCCTATCCTTGTAAGTAATGCGGACAATAATAGGACATGTTTTATCTTTTTTGCAGAGCGGATATACAGACAAACGGAAACGGAATGCACATGGAGAAACGTTTTTTTTTGAGGACCCATTGAAATGAATGGTTTCACTTTCAGTCCCCAAAAAAACGGAATGGACATGGAAAGAAAATACGTTCATGTGCATAAGCCCTAAGGGTTCACATGTGCATTGGATGCTCTATTTGTGACCCCGGCGCAGTCCTGCTTGTCCAGTAAAAAAAAAAACAAGATTCCAAGTGAAAACAGAATGAACTCCATCGTAGTCAATAGAGTCTGTTTTGTTCAGCTGTGTTTGGGTCAGTTATATGCTCTGGCACAGCAAAACAACGGAAAAGTTTAGCAGTTATGTGAACTCGGATTTAATTGCACAGAGCTCCTTAATCATTTGAAAGTGTTGTGGGTAAATCGGCATAATACTCATAAAACATCGTCAGTCTATAGGTGGAGGACTATATATTCTGTTTATACATTTATGTAGGAAAATACAGAATAAGAAATATAGCTGTGTCTGTAGACATTTTGGAGATAGTTTCTAAAGTAATTTAAGGATAAATGTTGTTACAACCACATTAATGGCCTAAAAAGATTACTGCAATTTTCCCATTCTCCTTCGTTTATCAATAATAGAGAAAGGAAACATAAGGGGTGGATAATGCAGAAGCAAGTGAAAAAAAATGTTTAAAAGAGTTTCTTATCTTAATGGGTTTTGTGGTTGGTAATAACATGTGAAGCAATGAGATGACTTAGCTAGGTATTTCTAAGTAACGGAGGTGCTTGTATAAACACCGCATACTGACTAATTAAGGCTTCTCCGTAAGACACTTCCATGGTCAGATGGGAATGATTTCCCCTTCATTTAAATGACCAATTAGCTATCTCCTAGTGAATGTGTGTAATGAAACATCTCCAGCTCCATATCTTCCTTTGTGCCTGCTGTTGGAGATGCAATAAATATTATGGCTGGAACTTTCTGATATAAAGTTCTTCATTAATTTTATGAAATGTGACATTCCCAGTCATTACCAAACAATGACTCTCATCAGCATGCTCTATTTCTCAACGGATTGTGGGGAGTGGTGGGACATACAATTAATGAGAAACGAATGGCTATTAAATGACACTTGGCTGTACTATAATTCAATTTGACCCTTCAGGCTAAGGCTACACTGAGACTTTTTGTAGTGCTACTAACTTGATTTTTAACCATTGATAGTTGCAATTAGAGATGAGTGAGCACTAAAATGCTCGGGTGCTCGTTATTCGAGTCAAACTTTTCCCGATGCTTGGGTGCTCGTTTCGAATAACGAACCACATTGAAGTCAATGGGAGACTTGAGCATTTTTGCAGGGAACAAAGGCTCTGCCTAGGGAAGGCTGGGTGAAAACCTGGAAACCTCAGAAAATTATGGAAACACAATGGCAATGGACAGGAAACAGCAGGGGCAGCATGCATGAATGCCTCTGAGGCTGCCTAATCCAACCATTACCCCAAATTCTCCTAGTGGGGCATGTGTGGTATCGATTCTTCTCAGTTTAATACCGTATACGTCCCCTATCTTGGGACCCTATATTTCATGGATTTTTCAACCACGGAAAACGGAAAAAGAGCTTGCTCTGGCCAGGGAAGTGTCTTTCCTACTGCAGCTAAGAGGACGTGTCCATGCTCTGCCTATCACAGGTCAGGAGGCAAATAAAAGAAGAACCAAAAAAAACATCAGTACAATATCTAATACGTCCCCTATCCGGGTAAATTGTTTGGAGAGAGGGCCTGTAGGTGGGGGCAGGCTGGGGGGAAGGAGGTTTAGCTGGAAGAGCCAGAGAAGTGCCCCCTGGGCTAGCGTGTGTGGTGGTGACAACAGCCGGATGGATTTGGAAAAACTGTAACATCAACCGGTACGGTATCGATTCTTCTCAGTTTAATACCGTATACGTCCCCTATCTTGGGACCTTATATTTCATGGATTTTTCGACCACGGAAAACGGAAAAAGAGCTTGCTCTAGCCAGGGGAGTGTCTTTCCAACTGCAGCTAAGGGGACGTGTCCATGCTCTGCCTATCACAGGTCAGGAGGCAATTAAAAGAAGAACAAAAAAACATCAGTACAATATCTAATATGTCCCCTATCCGGGTAAATTGTTTGGAGAGAGGGCCTGTAAGTGGGGGGGCAGGATGGGGGGAAGGAGGTTGAGCTGGAAGAGCCAGAGGAGTGCCCCCTGGGCTAGCGTGTGTGGTGGTGACAACAGCCGGATGGATTTGGAAAAACTCTAGCATCAACCGGTACGGTATCGATTCTTCTCAGTTTAATACCGTATACGTCCCCTATCTTGGGACCCTATAGTTCATGGATTTTTCGACCACAGAAAACTGAAAAAGAGCTTGCTCTGGCCAGGGGAGTGTCTTTCATACTGCAGCTAAGGGGACGTGTCCATGCTCTGCCTATCACAGGTCAGGAGGCAATTAAAAGAAGAACAAAAAAAACATCAGTACAATATCTAATACGTCCCCTATCCGGGTAAATTGTTTGGAGAGAGGGCCTGTAGGTGGGGGGCAGGCTGGGGGGCAGGAGGTTTAGCTGGAAGAGCCAGAAGAGTGCCCCCTGGGCTAGCGTGTGTGGTGGTGACAACAGCCGGATGGATTTGGAAAAACTGTAGCATCAACCGGTACAGTATCGATTCTTCTCAGTTTAATACCGTATACGTCCCCTATCTTGGGACCTTATATTTCATGGATTTTTCGACCACGGAAAACGGAAAAAGAGCTTGCTCTGGCCAGGGGAGTGTCTTTCCTGCTGCAGCTAAGGGGACGTGTCCATGCTCTGCCTATCACCGGTCAGGAGGCAAATAAAAGAAGAACCAAAAAAAACATCAGTACAATATCTAATACGTCCCCTATCCGGGTAAATTGTTTGGAGAGAGGGCCTGTAGGTGGGGGGCAGGCTGGTGGGAAGGAGGTTTAGCTGGAAGAGCCAGAGAAGTGCCCCCTGGGCTAGCGTGTGTGGTGGTGACAACAGCCGGATGGATTTGGAAAAACTGTAACATCAACCGGTACGGTATCGATTCTTCTCAGTTTAATACCGTATACGTCCCCTATCTTGGGACCTTATATTTCATGGATTTTTCGACCACGGAAAACGGAAAAAGAGCTTGCTCTAGCCAGGGGAGTGTCTTTTCTACTGCAGCTAAGGGGACGTGTCCATGCTCTGCCTATCACAGGTCAGGAGGCAATTAAAATGTATTCTTCTGAGTTTAATACCATATATGGCACCTATCCGGAAAATAGTTTGGAGAGAGAGAAAGAGAGGAAAAAGACGTGCAGTATGGAGCAATTACACGGAAACTATTAGATTAGGCAGACGTGGTCTGCTTAATTGCAACCCAGACAAATGAGAGAAAGAGAGGAAAATGATGTATTTTTAAAAGTGACGTTCAGTATAGATCAGGGGGTGCACAACGTTTTCTGGGTGGGGGCCACATTGTCCGACTGAACCAACGTCAAGGGCCGAAAATAAAATTTAAAGGGGTATTACCAACTGAAATACTGTATTTATGGCAGATTGAACACACAGTGTATACCATTAATGTCTAGTTACAGTTCCAGAGTCCCATCTAATGGGAGAAATACATGAAAAATGCATGTGAGCAGCCACAAAACATAGACATACATGTCTGTTACCAGATGGATGGGGCCACACAGAATGGTATCAAGGGCTGCATGTGGCCCCTGGGCCGCAGGTTGTGCACCCCTGGTATAGATCAAGTGTGGTATGTGTTCTATGTATACTACTCAGTTTAATACCGTATATGGCAGCTATCCGGAAAAATAGTTTGGAGAGAGAGAAAGATAGGACAAAGACGTAAATTGTTTGGAGAGAGGGCCTGTAGGTGGGGGGGCAGGCTGGGGGGAAGGAGGTTGAGCTGGAAGAGCCAGAGGAGTGCCCCCTGGGCTAGCGTGTGTGGTGGTGACAACAGCTGGATGTAGTTAGAATGACGACGCAGGACCCCAACTTAAAAATTTAGCATCAACCG